>JAWPHD010025400.1:0-16432 GCA_037043455.1 Cyrtodaria siliqua
TATATATTCAGCTCTTACACATATATATTCAGTTCTTACGCATATATATTCAATTCTTACGCATATATATTTAGTTCTTACGCATATATATTCAATTCTTACGCATATATATTTAGTTCTTACGCATATATATTCAGTTCTTACACATTATATATTCAGTTGTTACACATATATATTCCGTTCTTACACATATATATTCTGTTTTTACACATATATATGCAGTTCTTACACAAATATATTCAGGTCTTACACATATATATTCAGTTCTTACGCATATATTCAGTTCTTACGCATATATTCAGTTCTTACCCATATATATTCTATTCTTACGCATATATGTTCAGTTCTTACACATATATTCCAATCTTACGCATATATATTCAGTTCTTACGCATATATATTCAGTTCTTACACGTATATATTCAGCTCTTACACATATATGTTCAGTTTTTACACATATATATTCAGTTCTAACACATATATATTCAGTTCTTACACATATATATTCAGTTCTTACACATATATATTCCGTTCTTACGCATATATATTCAGTTCTTACACATATATATTCGTTCTAACACATATATATTCAGTACTTACACATATATATTCAGTTCTTACACATATATATTCAGTTCTTACACATATATATGCAGTTCTTACACAAATATATTCAGTTCTTACATATATATATTCAGTTTTTACGCATATATTCAGTTCTTACGCATATATTCAGTTCTTACGCATATATATTCAATTCTTACGTATATATGTTCAGTTCTTACACATATAATCCGATCTTACGCATATATATTCAGTTCTTACGCATATATATTCAGTTCTTACACATGTATATTCAGCTCTTACACATATATATTCAGTTCTTACACATATATATTCAGTTCTTACACATATATATTCCGTTCTAACACATATATATTCAGTTCTTACACATATATATTCAGTTCTTACACATATATATTCCATTCTTACGCATATATATTCAGTTCTTACACATATATATTCCGTTCTTACACATATATATTCAGTTCTTACGCATATATTCAGTTATTACGCATATATTCAGTTCTTACACATATATATTCCGTTCTTACATATATATATTCAGTTTTTACACATATATATTCAGTTCTTACACATATATATTCAGTTCTTACGCATATATTCAGTTCTTACGCATATATTCAGTTCTTACGCGTATATATTCAAATCTTACGCATATATGTTCAGTTCTTACACATATATTCAGATCTTACGCATATATATTCAGTTCTTACGCATATATATTCAGTTCTTACACATATATATTCAGCTCTTACACATATATATTCAGTTCTTACACATATATATTCAGTTCTTACACATATATATTCAGTTCTACACATATATATTCAGTTCTTACACATATATATTCAGTTCTTACGCATATATATTCCGTTCTAAACACATATATATTCCGTTCTTACACATATATATTCCGTTCTTAAGCATATAAATTCAGTTCTTACCCATATATATTCCGTTCTTACGCATATATATTCAGTTCTTACGCATATATATTCAGTTCTTACACATATATATTCAGTTCTTACACATATATATTCAGTTCTAACACATATATATTCAGTTCTTAGAGATATATATTCAGTTCTTACACATATATATTCAGTTCTTACACATATATATTCAGTTCTTATACGTATATATTCAGTTCTTACAGATATATATTCCGTTCTTACACATATATATTCCGTTCTTACGCATATATATTCAGTTCTTACACATATATATTCAGTTTTTACACATATATATTCAGTTCTAACACATATATATTCAGTTCTTACACATATATATTCAGTTCTTACACATATATATTCCGTTCTTACGCATATATATTCAGTTCTTACACATATATATTCCGTTCTAACACATATATATTCAGTACTTACACATATATATTCAGTTCTTACACATATATATTCAGTTCTTACACATATATATGCAGTTCTTACACAAATATATTCAGTTCTTACATATATATATTCAGTTTTTACGCATATATTCAGTTCTTACGCATATATTCAGTTCTTACGCATATATATTCAATTCTTACGTATATATGTTCAGTTCTTACACATATAATCCGATCTTACGCATATATATTCAGGTTCTTACGCATATATATTCAGTTCTTACACATGTATATTCAGCTCTTACACATATATATTCAGTTCTTACACATATATATTCAGTTCTTACACATATATATTCCGTTCTAACACATATATATTCAGTTCTTACACATATATATTCAGTTCTTACACATATATATTCCATTCTTACGCATATATATTCAGTTCTTACACATATATATTCCGTTCTTACACATATATATTCAGTTCTTACGCATATATTCAGTTCTTACGCATATATTCAGTTCTTACACATATATATTCCGTTCTTACACATATATATTCAGTTCTTACACATATATATTCAGTTCTTACACATATATATTCAGTTCTTACGCATATATTCAGTTCTTACGCATATATTCAGTTCTTACGCGTATATATTCAAATCTTACGCATATATGTTCAGTTCTTACACATATATTCCGATCTTACGCATATATATTCAGTTCTTACGCATATATATTCAGTTCTTACACATATATATTCAGCTCTTACACATATATATTCAGTTCTTACACATATATATTCAGTTCTTACACATATATATTCAGTTCTACACATATATATTCAGTTCTTACACATATATATTCAGTTCTTACGCATATATATTCCGTTCTAACACATATATATTCCGTTCTTACACATATATATTCCGTTCTTAAGCATATAAATTCAGTTCTTACCCATATATATTCAGTTCTTACGCATATATATTCAGTTCTTACGCATATATATTCAGTTCTTACACATATATATTCAGTTCTTACACATATATATTCAGTTCTAACACATATATATTCAGTTCTTACACATATATATTCAGTTCTTACACATATATATTCAGTTCTTACACATATATATTCAGTTCTTACACATATATATTCAGTTCTTACAGATATATATTCCGTTCTTACACATAAATATTCCGTTCTTACGCATATATATTCAGTTCTTACACATATATATTCCGTTCTAACACATATATATTCAGTTCTTACACATATATATTCGGTTCTTACACATATATATTCAGTTCTAACACATATATATTCAGTTCTTACACATATATATTCAGTTCTTACACATATATATTCCGTTCTTACGCATATATATTCAGTTCTTACACATATATATTCCGTTCTAACACATATATATTCAGTTCTTACACATATATATTCAGTTCTTACACATATATATTCCGTTCTTACGCATATATATTCAGTTCTTACGCATATATATTCCGTTCTTACACATATATATTCCGTTCTTACGCATATATATTCAGTTCTTACACATATATATTCCGTTCTAACACATATATATTCAGTTCTTACACATATATATTCCGTTCTAACACATATATATTCAATTCTTACACATATATATTCAGTTCTTAAACATATATATTCAGTTCTTACACATATATATGCAGTTCTTACACAAATATATTCAGTTCTTACACATATATATTCAGTTCTTACGCATATATTTTCAGTTCTTACTCATTTATATTCAGTTCTAACACATATATATTCAGTTTTTACGCATATATATTCAATTCTTACGCATACATATTTAGGTCTTACGCATATATATTCAGTTCTTACACATATATATTCAGTTCTTACACATATATATTCCGTTCTTACGCATATATATTCAGTTTTTACACATATATATGCAGTTCTTACACAAATATATTCAGGTCTTACACATATATATTTAGTTCTTACGCATATATTCAGTTCTTACGCATATATATTTAATTCTTACGCATATATGTTCAGTTCTTACGCATATATATTCAGTTCTTACACATATATATTCAGTTCTTACACATATATATTCAGTTCTAACACATATATATTCAGTTCTTAGAGATATATATTCAGTTCTTACACATATATATTCAGTTCTTACACATATATATTCAGTTCTTATACGTATATATTCAGTTCTTACAGATATATATTCCGTTCTTACACATATATATTCCGTTCTTACGCATATATATTCAGTTCTTACACATATATATTCCGTTCTAACACATATATATTCAGTTCTTACACATATATATTCGGTTCTTACACATATATATTCAGTTCTAACACATATATATTCAGTTCTTACACATATATATTCAGTTCTTACACATATATATTCCGTTCTTACGCATATATATTCAGTTCTTACACATATATATTCCGTTCTAACACATATATATTCAGTTCTTACACATATATATTCAGTTCTTACACATATATATTCCGTTCTTACGCATATATATTCAGTTCTTACGCATATATATTCCGTTCTTACACATATATATTCAGTTCTTACGCATATATATTCAGTTCTTACACATATATATTCCGTTCTAACACATATATATTCAGTTCTTACACATATATATTCCGTTCTAACACATATATATTCAATTCTTACACATATATATTCAGTTCTTAAACATATATATTCAGTTCTTACACATATATATGCAGTTCTTACACAAATATATTCAGTTCTTACACATATATATTCAGTTCTTACGCATATATTTTCAGTTCTTACTCATTTATATTCAGTTCTAACACATATATATTCAGTTTTTACGCATATATATTCAATTCTTACGCATACATATTTAGGTCTTACGCATATATATTCAGTTCTTACACATATATATTCAGTTCTTACACATATATATTCCGTTCTTACGCATATATATTCAGTTTTTACACATATATATGCAGTTCTTACACAAATATATTCAGGTCTTACACATATATATTTAGTTCTTACGCATATATTCAGTTCTTACGCATATATATTCAATTCTTACGCATATATGTTCAGTTCTTACACATATACTCCGATCTTACGCATATATATTCAGTTCTTACGCATATATATTCAGTTCTTACACATATATATTCCGTTCTTACGCATATATATTAAGTTCTTACACATATATATTCAGCTCTTACACATATATATTCAGTTCTTAAACATATATATTCATTTCTTGCACATATATATTCAGTTCTACACAATATATATTCAGTTCTTACACATATATATTCAGTTCTTACGCATATATATTCCGTTCTAACACCTATATATTCAGTTCTTACAAATATATATTCAGTTCTTACACATATATATTCCGTTCTTACACATATATATTCAGTTCTTATACATATATATTCAGTTCTTACACATATATATTCAGTTCTTACACATATATATGCAGTTCTTACACATATATATTCAGTTCTTACACATATATATTCAGTTCTTATACATATATATTCAGTTCTTACACATATATATTCCGTTCTTACACATATATATTCCGTTCTAACGCATATATATTCAGTTCTTACACATATATATTCCGTTCTAACACATATATATTCAGTTCTTACACATATATAATCAGTTCTTACACATATATATTCAGTTCTTACGCATATATATTCAGTTCTAACACATATATATTCAGTTCTTACATATATATATTCAGTTCTTACACATATATATTCCGTTCTTACGCATATATATTCAGTTCTTACACATATATATTCCGTTTTAACACATATATATTCAGTTCTTACATATATATTCAGTTCTTACACATATATATTCCGTTCTTACGCATATATATTCAGTTCTTACACATATATATTCAGTTCTTACGCATATATATTCAGTTCTTACGCATATATATTTTGTTCTTACGCATATATATTCAGTTCTTACACATATATATTCAGTTCTTACACATATATATTCCGTTCTTACGTATATATATTCAGTTTTTACACATATATATGCAGTTCTCACACATATATATTCCGTTCTAACAAATATATATTCAGTTCTTACACATATACATTCAGTTCTTACACATATATATTCAGTTCTTATACATATATGTTCAGTTCTTACAGATATATATTCCGTTCTTACACATATATATTCCGTTCTTACGCATATATATTCAGTTCTTACACATATATATTCCGTTCTAACACATATATATTCAGTTCTTACACATATATATTCCGTTTTAACACATATATATTCAGTTCTTACACATATATATTCGGTTCTTACACATATATATTCAGTTCTAACACATATATATTCAGTTCTTACACATATATATTCAGTTTTTACACATATATATTCCGTTCTTACGCATATATATTCAGTTCTTACACATATATATTCCGTTCTAACACATATATATTCAGTTCTTACACATATATATTCAGTTCTTACACATATATATTCAGTTCTTACGCATATATATTCCGTTCTTACACATATATATTCCGTTCTTACGCATATATATTCAGTTCTTACACATATATATTCAGTTCTAACACATATATATTCAGTTCTTACACATATATATTCCATTCTAACACATATATATTCAATTCTAACACATATATATTCCGTTCTAACACATATATATTCAGTTCTTACGCATATATATTCCGTTCTAACACATATATATTCAGTTCTTACAAATATATATTCAGTTCTTACACATATATATTCCGTTCTTACACATATATATTCAGTTCTTATACATATATATTCAGTTCTTACACATATATATTCAGTTCTTACACATATATATGCAGTTCTTACACATATATATTCAGTTCTTACACATATATATTCAGTTCTTATACATATATATTCAGTTCTTACACATATATATTCCGTTCTTACACATATATATTCCGTTCTAACGCATATATATTCAGTTCTTACACATATATATTCCGTTCTAACACATATATATTCAGTTCTTACACATATATAATCAGTTCTTACACATATATATTCAGTTCTTACGCATATATATTCAGTTCTAACACATATATATTCAGTTCTTACATATATATATTCAGTTCTTACACATATATATTCCGTTCTTACGCATATATATTCAGTTCTTACACATATATATTCCGTTTTAACACATATATATTCAGTTCTTATACATATATATTCAGTTCTTACACATATATATTCCGTTCTTACGCATATATATTCAGTTCTTACACATATATATTCAGTTCTTACGCATATATATTCAGTTCTTACGCATATATATTTTGTTCTTACGCATATATATTCAGTTCTTACACATATATTCAGTTCTTACACATATATATTCCGTTCTTACGTATATATATTCAGTTTTTACACATATATATGCAGTTCTTACACATATATATTCCGTTCTAACAAATATATATTCAGTTCTTACACATATATATTCAGTTCTTACACATATATATTCAGTTCTTATACATATATATTCAGTTCTTACAGATATATATTCCGTTCTTACACATATATATTCCGTTCTTACGCATATATATTCAGTTCTTACACATATATATTCCGTTCTAACACATATATATTCAGTTCTTACACATATATATTCCGTTTTAACACATATATATTCAGTTCTTACACATATATATTCGGTTCTTACACATATATATTCAGTTCTAACACATATATATTCAGTTCTTACACATATATATTCAGTTTTTACACATATATATTCCGTTCTTACGCATATATATTCAGTTCTTACACATATATATTCCGTTCTAACACATATATATTCAGTTCTTACACATATATATTCAGTTTTTACACATATATATTCCGTTCTTACGCATATATATTCAGTTCTTACGCATATATATTCCGTTCTTACACATATATATTCCGTTCTTACGCATATATATTCAGTTCTTACACATATATATTCCGTTCTAACACATATATATTCAGTTCTTACACATATATATTCCATTCTAACACATATATATTCAATTCTTACACATATATATTCAGTTCTTAAACATATATATTCAGTTCTTACACATATATATGCAGTTCTTACACAAATATATTCAGTTCTTACACATATATATTCAGTTCTTACGCATATATTTTCAGTTCTTACTCATTTATATTCAGTTCTTACACGTATATATTCAGTTTTTACGCATATATATTCAATTCTTACGCATATATATTTAGGTCTTACTCATATATATTCAGTTCTTACACATATATATTCAGTTCTTACACATATATATTCAGTTCTTACGCATATATATTCCGTTCTAACACATATATATTCCGTTCTTACACATATATATTCCGTTCTTAAGCATATAAATTCAGTTCTTACCCATATATATTCAGTTCTTACGCATATATATTCAGTTCTTACGCATATATATTCAGTTCTTACACATATATATTCAGTTCTTACACATATATATTCAGTTCTAACACATATATATTCAGTTCTTACAGATATATATTCAGTTCTTACACATATATATTCAGTTCTTACACATATATATTCAGTTCTTATACATATATATTCAGTTCTTACAGATATATATTCCGTTCTTACACATATATATTCCGTTCTTACGCATATATATTCAGTTCTTACACATATATATTCCGTTCTAACACATATATATTCAGTTCTTACACATATATATTCCGTTTTAACACATATATATTCAGTTCTTACACATATATATTCGGTTCTTACACATATATATTCAGTTCTAACACATATATATTCAGTTCTTACACATATATATTCAGTTCTTACACATATATATTCCGTTCTTACGCATATATATTCAGTTCTTACACATATATATTCCGTTCTAACACATATATATTCAATTCTTACACATATATATTCAGTTCTTAAACATATATATTCAGTTCTTACACATATATATGCAGTTCTTACACAAATATATTCAGTTCTTACACATATATATTCAGTTCTTACGCATATATTTTCAGTTCTTACTCATTTATATTCAGTTCTTACACATATATATTCAGTTTTTACGCATATATATTCAATTCTTACGCATACATATTTAGGTCTTACGCATATATATTCAGTTCTTACACATATATATTCAGTTCTTACACATATATATTCCGTTCTTACGCATATATATTCAGTTTTTACACATATATATGCAGTTCTTACACAAATATATTCAGGTCTTACACATATATATTCAGTTCTTACGCATATATTCAGTTCTTACGCATATATATTCAATTCTTACGCATATATGTTCAGTTCTTACACATATACTCCGATCTTACGCATATATATTCAGTTCTTACGCATATATATTCAGTTCTTACACATATATATTCCGTTCTTACGCATATATATTAAGTTCTTAAACATATATATTCAGCTCTTATACATATATATTCAGTTCTTACACATATATATTCATTTCTTGCACATATATATTCAGTTCTACACAATATATATTCAGTTCTTACACATATATATTCAGTTCTTACGCATATATATTCCGTTCTAACACATATATATTCAGTTCTTACAAATATATATTCAGTTCTTACACATATATATTCCGTTCTTACACATATATATTCAGTTCTTATACATATATATTCAATTCTTACACATATATATTCAGTTCTTACACATATATATGCAGTTCTTACACATATATATTCAGTTCTTACACATATATATTCAGTTCTTATACATATATATTCAGTTCTTACACATATATATTCCGTTCTTACACATATATATTCCGTTCTAACGCATATATATTCAGTTCTTACACATATATATTCCGTTCTAACACATATATATTCAGTTCTTACACATATATAATCAGTTCTTACACATATATATTCAGTTCTTACGCATATATATTCAGTTCTAACACATATATATTCAGTTCTTTCATATATATATTCAGTTCTTACACATATATATTCCGTTCTTACGCATATATATTCAGTTCTTACACATATATATTCCGTTTTAACACATATATATTCAGTTCTTACACATATATATTCAGTTCTTACACATATATATTCCGTTCTTACGCATATATATTCAGTTCTTACACATATATATTCAGTTCTTACGCATATATATTCAGTTCTTACGCATATATATTTTGTTCTTACGCATATATATTCAGTTCTTACACATATATATTCAGTTCTTACACATATATATTCCGTTCTTACGTATATATATTCAGTTTTTACACATATATATGCAGTTCTTACACATATATATTCCGTTCTAACAAATATATATTCAGTTCTTACACATATATATTCAGTTCTTACACATATATATTCAGTTCTTATACATATATATTCAGTTCTTACAGATATATATTCCGTTCTTACACATATATATTCCGTTCTTACGCATGTATATTCAGTTCTTACACATATATATTCCGTTCTATCACATATATATTCAGTTCTTACACATATATATTCAGTTCTTACACATATATATGCAGTTCTTACACAAATATATTCAGTTCTTACATATATATTCAGTTCTTACGCATATATTCAGTTCTTACGCATATATTCAGTTCTTACGCATATATATTCAATTCTTACGCATATATGTTCAGTTCTTACACATATATTCCGATCTTACGCATATATATTCAGTTTTAACGCATATATATTCAGTTCTTACACATGTATATTCAGCTCTTACACATATATATTCAGTTCTTTCACATATATATTCAGTTCTTACACATATATATTCCGTTCTTACGCATATATATTCAGTTCTTACACATATATATTCCGTTCTAACATATATAAATTAAGTTCTTACACATATATATTCCGTTTTAACACATATATATTCAGTTCTTACACATATATATTCGGTTCTTACACATATATATTCAGTTCTAACACATATATATTCAGTTCTTACACATATATATTCAGTTCTTACACATATATATTCCGTTCTTACGCATATATATTCAGTTCTTACACATATATATTCCGTTCTAACACATATATATTCAGTTCTTACACATATATATTCAGTTCTTACACATATATTTTCCGTTCTTACGCATATATATTCAGTTCTTACGCATATATATTCCGTTCTTACACATATATATTCCGTTCTTACGCATATATATTCAGTTCTTACACATATATATTCCGTTCTAACACATTTATATTCAGTTCTTACACAAATATATTCCGTTCTAACACATATATATTCAATTCTTACACATATATAATCAGTTCTTAAACATATATATTCAGTTCTTACACATATATATGCAGTTCTTACACAAATATATTCAGTTCTTACACATATATATTCAGTTCTTACGCATATATTTTCAGTTCTTACTCATTTATATTCAGTTCTTACACATATATATTCAGTTTTTACGCATATATATTCAATTCTTACGCATATATATTTAGGTCTTACGCATATATATTCAGTTCTTACACATATATATTCAGTTCTTACACATATATATTCCGTTCTTACGCATATATATTCAGTTTTTACACATATATATGCAGTTCTTACACACATATATTCAGGTCTTACACATATATATTCAGTTCTTACGCATATATTCAGTTCTTACGCATATATTCAGTTCTTACGCATATATATTCAATTCTTACGCATATATGTTCAGTTCTTACACATATACTCCATTCTTACGCATATATATTCAGTTCTTACGCATATATATTCAGTTCTTACACATATATATTCCGTTCTTACGCATATATATTCAGTTCTTACACATATATATTCAGCTCTTACACATATATATTCAGTTCTTACACATATATATTCATTTCTTGCACATATATATTCAGTTCTTACACATATATATTCCGTTCTTACGCATATATATTCAGTTCTTACACATATATATTCCGTTTTAACACATATATATTCAGTTCTTACACATATATATTCAGCTCTTACACATATATATTCAGTTCTTACACATATATATTCATTTCTTACACATATATATTCCGTTCTTACACATATATATTCAGTTCTTATACATATATATTCAGTTCTTACACATATATATTCAGTTCTTACGCATATATATTCAGTTCTTACAAATATATATTCCGTTCTAACACATATATATTCAGTTCTTACACATATATATTCAGTTCTTACGCATATATATTCAGTTCTAACACATATATATTCAGTTCTTACATATATATATTCAGTTCTTACACATATATATTCCGTTCTTACGCATATATATTCAGTTCTTACACATATATATTCCGTTTTAACACATATATATTCAGTTCTTACACATATATATTCAGTTCTTACACATATATATTCCGTTCTTACGCATATATATTCAGTTCTTACACATATATATTCAGTTCTTACGCATATATATTCAGTTCTTACGCATATATATTTTGTTCTTACGCATATATATTCAGTTCTTACACATATCTATTCAGTTCTTACACATATATATTCCGTTCTTACGTATATATATTCAGTTTTTACACATATATATGCAGTTCTTACACATATATATTCCGTTCTAACACATATATATTCAGTTCTTACACATATATATTCAGTTTTACACATATATATGCAGTTCTTACACAAATATATTCAGGTCTTACACATATATATTCAGTTCATACGCATATATTCAGTTCTTACGCATATATTCAGTTCTTACGCATATATATTCAATTCTTACGCATATATGTTCAGTTCTTACACATATACTCCGATCTTACACATATATATTCAGTTCTTACGCATATATATTCAGTTCTTACACATATATATTCCATTCTAACACATATATATTCAGTTCTTACACATATATATTCAGTTCTTACACATATATATGCAGTTCTTACACAAATATATTCAGTTCTTACATATATATTCAGTTCTTACGCATATATTCAGTTCTTACGCATATATTCAGTTCTTACGCATATATATTCAATTCTTACGCATATATGTTCAGTTCTTACACATATATTCCGATCTTACGCATATATATTCAGTTTTTACGCATATATATTCAGTTCTTACACATGTATATTCAGCTCTTACACATATATATTCAGTTCTTTCACATATATATTCAGTTCTTACACATATATATTCCGTTCTTACGCATATATATTCAGTTCTTACACATATATATTCAGTTCTTACACATATATATTCCGTTCTTACGCATATATATTCAGTTCTTACACATATATATTCAGGTCTTACACATATATATTCAGTTCTTACACATATATATTCAGTTCTTACACATATATATTCAGGTCTTACACATATATATTCAGTTCTTACGCATATATTCAGTTCTTACGCATATATTCAGTTCTTACGCATATATATTCAGTTCTTACACATATATATTCAGGTCTTACACATATATATTCAGTTCTTACGCATATATTCAGTTCTTACGCATATATTCAGTTCTTACGCATATATATTCAATTCTTACGCATATATGTTCAGTTCTTACACATATATTCCTATCTTAGGCATATATATTCAGTTCTTACGCATATATATTCAGTTCTTACACATATATATTCAGCTCTTACACATATATATTCAGTTCTTACAAATATAAATTCAGTTCTTACACATATATATTCAGTTCTTACACATATATATTCAGTTCTTACGCATATATATTCCGTTCTTACGCATATATATTCAGTTCTTACACATATATATTCCGTTCTAACACATATATATTCAGTTCTTACACATATATATTCAGTTCTTACACATATATATTCAGTTCTTACACATACATATGCAGTTCTTACACACATATATTCAGTTCTTACACATATATATTCAGTTCTTACGCATATATTCAGTTCTTACGCATATATTCAGTTCTTACACATATATATTCAGTTCTTATACATATATATTCAGTTCTTACACATATATATTCCGTTCTTACACATATATATTCCGTTCTTACGCATATATATTCCGTTCTTACGCATATATATAGTTCTTACGCATATATTCAGTTCTTACACATATATATTCCGTTCTAACACATATATATTCAGTTCTTTTACATATATATTCCGTTCATACGCATATATATTCAGTTTTTACACATATATATGCAGTTCTTTCACAAATATATTCAGGTCTTACACATATATATTCAGTTCTTACGCATATATTCATTTCTTACGCATATATTCAGTTCTTACGCATATATATTCAATTCTTACGCATATATGTTCAGTTCTTACACATATATTAAGATCTTACGCATATATATTCAGTTCTTACGCATATATATTCAGTTCTTACACATATATATTCAGCTCTTACACATATATATTCAGTTCTTACACATATATATTCAGTTCTTACACATATATATTCAGTTTTAACACATATATATTCAGTTCCTACACGTATATATTCAGTTCTTACACATATATATTCCGTTCTTACGCATATATATTCAGTTCTTACACATATATATTCCGTTCTAACACATATATATTCAGTTCTTACACATATATATTCAGTTCTTACGCATATATATTCAATTCTTACGCATATATGTTCAGTTCTTACACATATATTCCGATCTTACGCATATATATTCAGTTCTTACGCATATATATTCAGTTCTTACACATATATATTCAGCTCTTACACATATATATTCAGTTCTTACACATATATATTCAGTTCTTACACATATATATTCAGTTCTAACACATATATATTCAGTTCTTACACATATATATTCAGTTCTTACACATATATATTCAGTTCTTACGCATATATATTCAGTTCTTACACATATATATTCCGTTCTAACACATATATATTCAGTTCTTACACATATATATTCAGTTCTTACACATATATATTCAGTTCTTACACATATATATGCAGTTCTTACACAAACATATTCAGTTCTTACATATATATATTCAGTTCTTACGCATATATTCAGTCTTACGCATATATTCAGTTCTTACGCATATATATTCAATTCTTACGCATATATGTTCAGTTCTTACACATATATTCCGATCTTACGCATATATATTCAGTTCTTACGCATATATATTCAGTTCTTACACATGTATATTCAGCTCTTACACATATATATTCAGTTCTTACACATATATATTCAGTTCTTACACATATATATTCCGTTCTAACAGATATATATTCAGTTCTTACACATATATATTCAGTTCTTACACATATATATTCCGTTCTTACGCATATATATTCAGTTCTTACACATATATATTCAGTTCTTACATATATATATTCAGTTATTACGCATATATTCAGTTCTTACGCATATATTCAGTTCTTACACATATATATTCCGTTCTTACACATATATATTCAGTTCTTATACATATATATTCCGTTCTTACACATATATATTCCGTTCTTAAGCATATATATTCAGTTCTTACACATATATATTCAGTTCTTACACATATATATTCAGTTCTTACGCATATATATTCCGTTCTTAAGCATATAAATTCAGTTCTTACACATATATATTCCGTTCTTACGCATATATATTCAATTCTTACACATATATATGCAGTTCTTACACAAATATATTCAGTTCTTACACATATATATTCAGTTTTTACGCATATATTCAGTTCTTAAACATATATTCAGTTCTTACACATATATATTCAATTCTTACGCATATATGTCCAGTTCTTACACATATATTCCGATCTTACGCATATATATTCAGTTCTTACGCATATATATTCAGTTCTTACACATCAATATTCAGTTCTTACACATATATATTCCGTTCTTACACATATATATGCAGTTCTTACACAAATATATTCAGTTCTTACACATATATATTCAGTTTTTACGCATATATTCAGTTCTTAAACATATATTCAGTTCTTACACATATATATTCAATTCTTACGCATATATGTCCAGTTCTTACACATATATTCCGATCTTACGCATATATATTCAGTTCTTACGCATATATATTCAGTTCTTACACATCAATATTCAGTTCTTACACATATATATTCCGTTCTTACACATATATATGCAGTTCTTACACAAATATATTCAGTTCTTACACATATATATTCAGTTCTTACGCATATATTCAGTTCTTACTCATATATTCAGTTTTTACGCATATATATTCAATTCTTACGCATATATGTCCAGTTCTTACACATATATTCCGATCTTACGC
>JAWPHD010025401.1:0-16429 GCA_037043455.1 Cyrtodaria siliqua
TATTCTGTTTTTACACATATATATTCCGTTCTTACGCATATATATTCAGTTCTTACGCATATATATTCAGTTCTTACAGATATATACAGATATATATTCAGTTCTTACGCATATATATTCAGTTCTGACGCATATATATTCAGTTCTTACACATATATATTCAGTTCTTACACTTACATATTCAGTTCTTACGCATATATATTCAGTTCTTACACATATATATTCAGTTCATACACATATATATTCAGTTCTTACACATATATATTCAGTTCTTATATATTCCGTTTTTACACATATATATTCCGTTCTTACACATATATATTCCGTTCTTACACATATATATTCCGTTCTTACATATATATATTCCGATCTTACACATATATATTCCGTTCTTACGCAAATATATTAAGTTCTTACGCATATATATTCAGTTCTTACGCATATATATTCAATACTTACACATATATATTCCGTACTTACACATATATATTCCGTTCTTACACATATATATTCCGTTCGTACACCTATATATTCCAATCTTACACATATATATTCCGTTCTTACACATATATATTTAGTTCTTACACATATATATTCACTTCTTACACATATATATTCAGTTCTTACACATATATATTCCGTTCTTATACATATATATTCCGTTCTTACACATATATATTCCGTTCTTACACGTACATATTCCATTCTTACACATATATATTCCGTTCTTACGCATATATATTCCGTTCTTACGCATATATATTCAGTTCTTACGCATATATATTCAGTTCTTACACATATATATTCAGTTCTTCCAGTTATATATTCAGTTCTTACGCATATATTTTCAGTTATTACGCATATATATTCTGTTATTACGCATATATATTCATTTTTTACACATATATGTTCAGTTCTTACACATATATATTTCGTTCTTATACATATATATTCGGTTCTTACACATATATATTCCGTTCTTACACGTACATATTCCATTCTTACACATATATATTCCGTTCTTACGCATCTATATTCCGTTCTGACGCATATATATTCAGTTCTTACGCATATATATTCCGTTCTTACACATATATATTCAGTTCTTACGCATATATATTCAGTTCTTACGCATATGTATTCAGTTCTTACGCATATATATTCATTTCTTACACATATATGTTCAGTTCTTACACATATATATTCCGTTCTTAGACGTACATATTCCGTTCTTAAGCATATATATTCCGTTCTTACACATATATATTCCTTTCTTACAGATATATATTCAGTTCTTACACATATATATGCACTTCTTACACATATATGTTCAGTTCTTACACATATATATTTCGCTCTTACACATATATACACATATATATTCCGTTCTTACACATTTATATAACGTTCTTACAAGTACATATTCCGTTATTACACATATATATTCCGTTCTTACACATATATAGTCCGTTCTTTCGCATATATATTCAGTTCTTACACATATATATTCCGTTCTTAAACATATTTATTCCGTTCTTACACATATATATTCCGTTCTTACACATATATATTGAGTTCTTACACATATATATTCACTTCTTACACATATATATTCAGTTCTTACACATATATATTCCGTCCTTACACATATATATTCCGTTCTTACACATATATATTCCGTTCTTACACGTACATATTCCGTTCTTACACATATATATTCCGTTCTTACGCATATATATTTCGTTCTTACGCATATATATTCAATTCTTACGCATATATATTCAGTTCTTACACATATATATTCCGTTCTTACACATATATATTCAGTTCTTACAGATATATATTCAGTTCTTACGCATATATATTCAGTTCTTACGCATATATATTCAATTCTTACGCATATATATTCATTTCTTACACATATATGTTCAGTTCTTGCACATATATATTCCGTTCTTAAACGTACATATTCCGTTCTTACACATATATATCCTTCTTACACGTACATATTCTGTTCTTACGCATATATATTCAGTTCTTAAACATATATATTCAGTTCTTACACATATATATTCAGTTCTTACACATATATATTCAGTTCTTAAATATATATATTCCGTTTTTACACATATATATTCCGTTCTTACACATATATATTCTGTTCTTACACATATATATTCCGATCTTACACGTATATATTCCGTTCTTACACATATATATTCCGTTCTTACACATATATATTCCTTTCTTACACATATATATTCCTTTCTTACACGTAAATATACCGTTGTTACACGTACATATTCCGTTCTTACACATATATATTCCGTTCTTACACATATATATTCCGTTCTTACGCATATATATTCAGTTCTTACGCATATATATTCAGTTCTTACAGATATATACAGATATATATTCAGTTCTTACGCATATATATTCAGTTCTGACGCGTATATATTCAGTTCTTGCGCATATATTCATTTCTTACACATATATATTCCGTACTTACACATATATATTCCGATTTTACACATATATATTCCGTTCTTACACATATATATACAGTTCTTACACATATATATTCCGTTCTTACACGTACATATTCCGTTCTTACACATATATATTCCGTTCTTACACATATATATTCGGTTCTTACATATATATATTCCGTTCTTACACGTACATATTCCGTTCTTACACATATATATTCCGTTCTTACACATATATATTCCGTTCTTACGCATAAATATTCAGTTCTTACACATATATATTCAGTTCCTACGCATATATATTAAGTTCTTACGCATATATATTCAGTTCTTACGCATATATATTCAATACTTACACATATATATTCCGTACTTACACATATATATTCCGTTCTTACACATATATATTCCGTTCTTACACATATATATTCCGTTCTTACATATATATATTCCGTTCTTACACGTACATATTCCGTTCTTACACATATATATTCCGTTCTTACACATATATATTCCGTTCTTACGCATATTTATTCAGTTCTTACACATATATATTCAGTTCTTACGCATATATATTAAGTTCTTACGCATATATATTCAGTTCTTACGCATATGTATTCAATACTTACACATATATATTCCGTACTTACACATATATCGTCCGTTCTTACACATATATATTCCGTTCGTACACCTATATATTCCATTCTTACACATATATATTTCGTTCTTACACATATATATTCAGTTCTTACACATATATATTCACTTCTTACACATATATATACACTTCTTACACATATATATTCCGTTCTTATACATATATATTCCGTTCTTACACATATATATTCCGTTCTTACACGTACATATTCCATTCTTACACATATATATTCCGTTCTTACGCATATATATTCCGTTCTTACGCATATATATTCAGTTCTTACGCATATATATTCAGTTCTTACACATATATATTCCTTTCTTACAGATATATATTCAGTTCTTACACATATATATGCACTTCTTACACATATATGTTCAGTTCTTACACATATATATTTCGCTCTTACGCATATATACACATATATATTCAGTTCTTACGCATATATATTCCGTTCTTACACATATATATTCCGTTCTTACACATATATATTCCGTTCTTACACATATATAGTCCGTTCTTTCGCATATATATTCAGTTCTTACACATATATATTCCGTTCTTAAACATATTTATTCCGTTCTTACACATATATATTCCGTTCTTACACATATATATTGAGTTCTTACACATATATATTCACTTCTTACACATATATATTCAGTTCTTACACATATATATTCCGTCCTTACACATATATATTCCGTTCTTACACATATATATTCCGTTCTTACACGTACATATTCCGTTCTTACACATATATATTCCGTTCTTACGCATATATATTTCGTTCTTACGCATATATATTCAATTCTTACGCATATATATTCAGTTCTTACACATATATATTCCGTTCTTACACATATATATTCAGTTCTTACAGATATATATTCAGTTCTTACGCATATATATTCAGTTCTTACGCATATATATTCAATTCTTACGCATATATATTCATTTCTTACACATATATGTTCAGTTCTTGCACATATATATTCCGTTCTTAAACGTACATATTCCGTTCTTACACATATATATCCTTCTTACACGTACATATTCTGTTCTTACGCATATATATTCAGTTCTTAAACATATATATTCAGTTCTTACACATATATATTCAGTTCTTACACATATATATTCAGTTCTTAAATATATATATTCCGTTTTTACACATATATATTCCGTTCTTACACATATATATTCTGTTCTTACACATATATATTCCGATCTTACACGTATATATTCCGTTCTTACACATATATATTCCGTTCTTACACATATATATTCCTTTCTTACACATATATATTCCTTTCTTACACGTAAATATACCGTTGTTACACGTACATATTCCGTTCTTACACATATATATTCCGTTCTTACACATATATATTCCGTTCTTACGCATATATATTCAGTTCTTACGCATATATATTCAGTTCTTACAGATATATACAGATATATATTCAGTTCTTACGCATATATATTCAGTTCTGACGCGTATATATTCAGTTCTTACGCATATATTCATTTCTTACACATATATATTCCGTACTTACACATATATATTCCGATTTTACACATATATATTCCGTTCTTACACATATATATACAGTTCTTACACATATATATTCCGTTCTTACACGTACATATTCCGTTCTTACACATATATATTCCGTTCTTACACATATATATTCGGTTCTTACATAAATATATTCCGTTCTTACACGTACATATTCCGTTCTTACACATATATATTCCGTTCTTACACATATATATTCCGTTCTTACGCATAAATATTCAGTTCTTACACATATATATTCAGTTCCTACGCATATATATTAAGTTCTTACGCATATATATTCAGTTCTTACGCATATATATTCAATACTTACACATATATATTCCGTACTTACACATATATATTCCGTTCTTACACATATATATTCCGTTCTTACACATATATATTCCGTTCTTACATATATATATTCCGTTCTTACACGTACATATTCCGTTCTTACACATATATATTCCGTTCTTACACATATATATTCCGTTCTTACGCATATTTATTCAGTTCTTACACATATATATTCTGTTTTTACACATATATATTCCGTTCTTACACATATATATTCCGTTCTTACACATATATATTCCGTTCTTAAGCATATATATTCAGTTCTTGCACATGTATATTCAGTTCTTACACATATATATTCAGTTTGTACACATATATATTCAGTTCTTACACATATATATTCCGTTCTTACACATATAAATTCCGTTCTTTAACATATATATTCCGTTCTTACACATATATATTCCGTTCTTACACATATATATTGAGTTCTTACACATATGTATTCACTTCTTACACATATATATTCAGTTCTTACACATATATATTCCGTCCTTACACATATATATTCCGTTCTTACACATATATATTCCGTTCTTACACGTACATATTCCGTTCTTACACATATATATTCCGTTCTTACGCATATATATTTCGTTCTTAGGCATATATATTCAATTCTTACGCATATATATTCAGTTCTTACGCATATATATTCAATTCTTACGCATATATATTCAGTTCTTACGCATATATATTCCGTTATTACACATATATATTCCGTTCTTACGCATATATATTCAGTTCTTACACATATATATTCAGTTCTAACAGATATATATTCAGTTCTTACGCATATATATTCAGTTCTTACGCATATATATTCAGTTCTTACGCATATATATTCATTTCTTACACATATATGTTCAGTTCTTGCACATATATATTCCGTTCTTAAACGTACATATTCCGTTCTTACACATATATATTCCGTTCTTACACGTATATATTCCGTTCTTACACGTACATATTCAGTTCTTAAACATATATATTCAGTTCTTACACATATATATTCAGTTTTTACACATATATATTCCGTTCTTACACATATATATTCTGTTCTTACACATATATATTCCGTTCTTACACATATATATTCCGTTCTTACACATATATATTCCTTTCTTACACATATATATTCCTTTCTTACACGTAAATATTCCGTTCTTACACGTACATATTCCGTTCTTACACATATATATTCCGTTCTTACACATATATATTCCGTTCTTACGCATATATATTCAGTTCTTACGCATATATATTCAGTTCTTACAGATATATACAGATATATATTCAGTTCTTACGCATATATATTCAGTTCTGACGCATATATATTCCGGTCTTACGCATATATATTCAGTTCTTACGCATATATATTCAGTTCTTACAGATATATACAGATATATATTCAGTTCTTACGCATATATATTCAGTTCTGACGCATATATATTCAGTTCTTACGCATATATATTCATTTATTACGCATATATATTCCGTTCTTACGCATATATATTCAGTTCTTACGCATATATATTCAGTTCTTACGCATATATATTCAGTTCTTACGGATATATATTCAGTTCTTACGCATATATGTTCAGTTCTTAAACATTTATATTCAGTTCTTACACATATATATTCAGTTCTTAACACATATATATTTCGTTCTTAAACATATATATTCCGTTCTTACACATATATATTCCGTTCTTACACATATATATTCTGTTTTTACACATATATATTCCGTTCTTACATATATATATTCCGTTCTTACACATATATATTCCGTTCTTACGCATATATATTCAGTTCTTGCACATGTATATTCAGTTCTTACACATATATATTCAGTTCGTACACATATATATTCCGTTCTTACACATATATATTCCGTTCTTACACATATATATTCCGTTCTTAAACATATATATTCCGTTCTTACACATATATATTCCGTTCTTACACATATATATTGAGTTCTTACACATATGTATTCACTTCTTACACATATATATTCAGTTCTTACACATATATATTCCGTCCTTACACATATATATTCCGTTCTTACACATATATATTCCGTTCTTACACGTACATATTCCGTTCTTACACATATATATTCCGTTCTTACGCATATATATTTCGTTCTTACGCATATATATTCAATTCTTACGCATATATATTCAGTTCTTACGCATATATATTCCGTTCTTACGCATATATATTCAGTTCTTACGAATATATATTCCGTTCTTACACATATATTCCGTTCTTACGCATATATATTCAGTTCTTACACATATATATTCAGTTCTAACAGATATATATTCAGTTCTTACGCATATATATTCAGTTCTTACGCATATATATTCAGTTCTTACGCATATATATTCATTTCTTACACATATATGTTCAGTTCTTGCACATATATATTCCGTTCTTAAACGTACATATTCCGTTCTTACACATATATATTCCGTTCTTACACGTACATATTTAGTTCTTACGCATATATATTCAGTTCTTAAACATATATATTCAGTTCTTACACATATATATTCAGTTCTTACACATATATATTCAGTTCTTAAACATATATAATCCGTTTTTACACATATATATTCCGTTCTTACACATATATATTCTGTTCTTACACATATATATTCCGTTCTTACACATATATATTCCGTTCTTACACATATATATTCCTTTCTTACACATATATATTCCTTTCTTACACGTAAATATTCCGTTTTTACACATATATATTCCGTTCTTACACATATATATTCTGTTTTTACACATATATATTCCGTTCTTACGCATATATATTCAGTTCTTACGCATATATATTCAGTTCTTACAGATATATACAGATATATATTCAGTTCTTACGCATATATATTCAGTTCTGACGCATATATATTCAGTTCTTACACATATATATTCAGTTCTTACACTTACATATTCAGTTCTTACGCATATATATTCAGTTCTTACACATATATATTCAGTTCATACACATATATATTCAGTTCTTACACATATATATTCAGTTCTTATATATTCCGTTTTTACACATATATATTCCGTTCTTACACATATATATTCCGTTCTTACACATATATATTCCGTTCTTACATATATATATTCCGATCTTACACATATATATTCCGTTCTTACGCAAATATATTAAGTTCTTACGCATATATATTCAGTTCTTACGCATATATATTCAATACTTACACATATATATTCCGTACTTACACATATATATTCCGTTCTTACACATATATATTCCGTTCGTACACCTATATATTCCAATCTTACACATATATATTCCGTTCTTACACATATATATTTAGTTCTTACACATATATATTCACTTCTTACACATATATATTCAGTTCTTACACATATATATTCCGTTCTTATACATATATATTCCGTTCTTACACATATATATTCCGTTCTTACACGTACATATTCCATTCTTACACATATATATTCCGTTCTTACGCATATATATTCCGTTCTTACGCATATATATTCAGTTCTTACGCATATATATTCAGTTCTTACACATATATATTCAGTTCTTCCAGTTATATATTCAGTTCTTACGCATATATTTTCAGTTATTACGCATATATATTCTGTTATTACGCATATATATTCATTTTTTACACATATATGTTCAGTTCTTACACATATATATTTCGTTCTTATACATATATATTCGGTTCTTACACATATATATTCCGTTCTTACACGTACATATTCCATTCTTACACATATATATTCCGTTCTTACGCATCTATATTCCGTTCTTACGCATATATATTCAGTTCTTACGCATATATATTCCGTTCTTACACATATATATTCAGTTCTTACGCATATATATTCAGTTCTTACGCATATGTATTCAGTTCTTACGCATATATATTCATTTCTTACACATATATGTTCAGTTCTTACACATATATATTCCGTTCTTAGACGTACATATTCCGTTCTTAAGCATATATATTCCGTTCTTACACATATATATTCCTTTCTTACAGATATATATTCAGTTCTTACACATATATATGCACTTCTTACACATATATGTTCAGTTCTTACACATATATATTTCGCTCTTACACATATATACACATATATATTCCGTTCTTACACATTTATATAACGTTCTTACAAGTACGTATTCCGTTATTACACATATATATTCCGTTCTTACACATATATAGTCCGTTCTTTCGCATATATATTCAGTTCTTACACATATATATTCCGTTCTAAAACATATTTATTCCGTTCTTACACATATATATTCCGTTCTTACACATATATATTGAGTTCTTACACATATATATTCACTTCTTACACATATATATTCAGTTCTTACACATATATATTCCGTCCTTACACATATATATTCCGTTCTTACACATATATATTCCGTTCTTACACGTACATATTCCGTTCTTACACATATATATTCCGTTCTTACGCATATATATTTCGTTCTTACGCATATATATTCAATTCTTACGCATATATATTCAGTTCTTACACATATATATTCCGTTCTTACACATATATATTCAGTTCTTACAGATATATATTCAGTTCTTACGCATATATATTCAGTTCTTACGCATATATATTCAATTCTTACGCATATATATTCATTTCTTACACATATATGTTCAGTTCTTGCACATATATATTCCGTTCTTAAACGTACATATTCCGTTCTTACACATATATATCCTTCTTACACGTACATATTCTGTTCTTACGCATATATATTCAGTTCTTAAACATATATATTCAGTTCTTACACATATATATTCAGTTCTTACACATATATATTCAGTTCTTAAATATATATATTCCGTTTTTACACATATATATTCCGTTCTTACACATATATATTCTGTTCTTACACATATATATTCCGATCTTACACGTATATATTCCGTTCTTACACATATATATTCCGTTCTTACACATATATATTCCTTTCTTACACATATATATTCCTTTCTTACACGTAAATATACCGTTGTTACACGTACATATTCCGTTCTTACACATATATATTCCGTTCTTACACATATATATTCCGTTCTTACGCATATATATTCAGTTCTTACGCATATATATTCAGTTCTTACAGATATATACAGATATATATTCAGTTCTTACGCATATATATTCAGTTCTGACGCGTATATATTCAGTTCTTGCGCATATATTCATTTCTTACACATATATATTCCGTACTTACACATATATATTCCGATTTTACACATATATATTCCGTTCTTACACATATATATACAGTTCTTACACATATATATTCCGTTCTTACACGTACATATTCCGTTCTTACACATATATATTCCGTTCTTACACATATATATTCGGTTCTTACATATATATATTCCGTTCTTACACGTACATATTCCGTTCTTACACATATATATTCCGTTCTTACACATATATATTCCGTTCTTACGCATAAATATTCAGTTCTTACACATATATATTCAGTTCCTACGCATATATATTAAGTTCTTACGCATATATATTCAGTTCTTACGCATATATATTCAATACTTACACATATATATTCCGTACTTACACATATATATTCCGTTCTTACACATATATATTCCGTTCTTACACATATATATTCCGTTCTTACATATATATATTCCGTTCTTACACGTACATATTCCGTTCTTACACATATATATTCCGTTCTTACACATATATATTCCGTTCTTACGCATATTTATTCAGTTCTTACACATATATATTCAGTTCTTACGCATATATATTAAGTTCTTACGCATATATATTCAGTTCTTACGCATATGTATTCAATACTTACACATATATATTCCGTACTTACACATATATCGTCCGTTCTTACACATATATATTCCGTTCGTACACCTATATATTCCATTCTTACACATATATATTTCGTTCTTACACATATATATTCAGTTCTTACACATATATATTCACTTCTTACACATATATATACACTTCTTACACATATATATTCCGTTCTTATACATATATATTCCGTTCTTACACATATATATTCCGTTCTTACACGTACATATTCCATTCTTACACATATATATTCCGTTCTTACGCATATATATTCCGTTCTTACGCATATATATTCAGTTCTTACGCATATATATTCAGTTCTTACACATATATATTCCTTTCTTACAGATATATATTCAGTTCTTACACATATATATGCACTTCTTACACATATATGTTCAGTTCTTACACATATATATTTCGCTCTTACACATATATACACATATATATTCTGTTCTTACACATTTATATAACGTTCTTACAAGTACATATTCCGTTATTACACATATATATTCCGTTCTTACACATATATAGTCCGTTCTTTCGCATATATATTCAGTTCTTACACATATATATTCCGTTCTTAAACATATTTATTCCGTTCTTACACATATATATTCCGTTCTTACACATATATATTGAGTTCTTACACATATATATTCACTTCTTACACATATATATTCAGTTCTTACACATATATATTCCGTCCTTACACATATATATTCCGTTCTTACACATATATATTCCGTTCTTACACGTACATATTCCGTTCTTACACATATATATTCCGTTCTTACGCATATATATTTCGTTCTTACGCATATATATTCAATTCTTACGCATATATATTCAGTTCTTACACATATATATTCCGTTCTTACACATATATATTCAGTTCTTACAGATATATATTCAGTTCTTACGCATATATATTCAGTTCTTACGCATATATATTCAATTCTTACGCATATATATTCATTTCTTACACATATATGTTCAGTTCTTGCACATATATATTCCGTTCTTAAACGTACATATTCCGTTCTTACACATATATATCCTTCTTACACGTACATATTCTGTTCTTACGCATATATATTCAGTTCTTAAACATATATATTCAGTTCTTACACATATATATTCAGTTCTTACACATATATATTCAGTTCTTAAATATATATATTCCGTTTTTACACATATATATTCCGTTCTTACACATATATATTCTGTTCTTACACATATATATTCCGATCTTACACGTATATATTCCGTTCTTACACATATATATTCCGTTCTTACACATATATATTCCTTTCTTACACATATATATTCCTTTCTTACACGTAAATATACCGTTGTTACACGTACATATTCCGTTCTTACACATATATATTCCGTTCTTACACATATATATTCCGTTCTTACGCATATATATTCAGTTCTTACGCATATATATTCAGTTCTTACAGATATATACAGATATATATTCAGTTCTTACGCATATATATTCAGTTCTGACGCGTATATATTCAGTTCTTACGCATATATTCATTTCCTACACATATATATTCCGTACTTACACATATATATTCCGATTTTACACATATATATTCCGTTCTTACACATATATATACAGTTCTTACACATATATATTCCGTTCTTACACGTACATATTCCGTTCTTACACATATATATTCCGTTCTTACACATATATATTCGGTTCTTACATAAATATATTCCGTTCTTACACGTACATATTCCGTTCTTACACATATATATTCCGTTCTTACACATATATATTCCGTTCTTACGCATAAATATTCAGTTCTTACACATATATATTCAGTTCCTACGCATATATATTAAGTTCTTACGCATATATATTCAGTTCTTACGCATATATATTCAATACTTACACATATATATTCCGTACTTACACATATATATTCCGTTCTTACACATATATATTCCGTTCTTACACATATATATTCCGTTCTTACATATATATATTCCGTTCTTACACGTACATATTCCGTTCTTACACATATATATTCCGTTCTTACACATATATATTCCGTTCTTACGCATATTTATTCAGTTCTTACACATATATATTCAGTTCTTACGCATATATATTAAGTTCTTACGCATATATATTCAGTTCTTACGCATATGTATTCAATACTTACACATATATATTCCGTACTTACACATATATCGTCCGTTCTTACACATATATATTCCGTTCGTACACCTATATATTCCATTCTTACACATATATATTTCGTTCTTACACATATATATTCAGTTCTTACACATATATATTCACTTCTTACACATATATATACACTTCTTACACATATATATTCCGTTCTTATACATATATATTCCGTTCTTACACATATATATTCCGTTCTTACACGTACATATTCCATTCTTACACATATATATTCCGTTCTTACGCATATATATTCCGTTCTTACGCATATATATTCAGTTCTTACGCATATATATTCAGTTCTTACACATATATATTCAGTTCTTCCAGTTATATATTCAGTTCTTATGCATATATTTTCAGTTAATACGCATATATATTCTGTTATTACGCATATATATTCATTTCTTACACATATATGTTCAGTTCTTACACATATATATTCCGTTCTGATACATATATATTCCGTTCTTACACATATATATTCCGTTCTTACACGTACATATTCCATTCTTACACATATATATTCCGTTCTTACGCATATATATTCCGTTCTTACGCATATATATTCAGTTCTTACGCATATATATTCCGTTCTTACACATATATATTCAGTTCTTACGCATATATATTCAGTTCTTACGCATATGTATTCAGTTCTTACGCATATATATTCATTTCTTACACATATATGTTCAGTTCTTACGCATATATATTCATTTCTTACACATATATGTTCAGTTCTTACACATATATATTCCGTTCTTAGACGTACATATTCCGTTCTTACGCATATATATTCCGTTCTTACACATATATATTCCTTTCTTACAGATATATATTCAGTTCTTACACATATATATTCACTTCTTACACATATATATTTAGTTCTTACACATATATATTTTGTTTTACACATACATATTAAGTTCTTACACATATATATTCTGTTCTTCCGCATATATATTCCGTTCTAACACATATATATTCCGTTATTACGCATATATATTCTTACACATATATTCCGTTATTACACATATATTCCATTCTTACGCATATATATTCCGTTCTTAAACATAGATATTCCGTTCTTACACACATATATTCCGTTCTTAAACATATATATTCCATTTTTACACATATATATTAAATTCTTACACATACATATTCCGTTCTTAAATATATATATTCCGTTCTTACACACATATATTCCGTTCTTACACATATGTATTCAGTTCTTACACATATATATTCACTTCTTACCCATATATATTCAGTTCTTACACATATGTATTCCGTTCTTACACATATATATTCCGTTCTTACACATATATATTCCGTTCTTACACGTACATATTCCGTTCTTACAAATATATATTCCGTTCTTACACATATATATTCCGTTCTTACGCATATATATTCAGTTCTTACGCATATATATTCAGTTCTTACACATATATATTCAGTTCTTACAGATATATATTCAGTTCTTACGCATATATTTTCAGTTCTTACGCATATATATTCAGTTCTTACACATATATATTCACTTCTTTCACATATATAATCAGTTCTTACACATATATATTCCCTTCTTACACATATACACATATATATTCCGTTCTTACACATATATATTCAGTTCTTACACATATATATTCAGTTCTTACGCATATATATTCCGTTCTTACACATATATATTCCATTTTTACGCATATATATTCTTAGACATATATTCTGTTCTTACACATATATTCCGTTCTTACACATATATATTACGTTCTAACACGTACATATTCCGTTCTTACACATATTTATTCCGTTCTTACACATATATATTCCGTTCTTACGCCTATATATTCAGTTCTTACACATATATATTCAGTTCTTACACAAATATATTCAGTTCTTACACATTTTTATTCAATTCTTACACATATATATTCAGTTCTTACACATATATATTCAGTTCTTACACATATATATTCCGTTTTAACACATATATATTCCGTTCTCACACATATATAATCCGTTCTTACACATATATATTCCGTTCTTACACGTATATATTCCATTCTTACACATATATTCCGTTCTTACGCATATATATTACGTTCTTTCGCATATATATTCAGCTTTACGCATATATATTCAGTTCTTACGCATATATATTCCGTTCTTACGCATAAATATTCAGTTCTTACACATATATATTCACTTCTTACACATATATATTCACTTCTTACACATATATATTCACTTCTTACACATATATATTCAGTTCTTATAAATATATATTCAGTTCTTACACATATATATTCAGTTCTTACACATATATATTCAGTTCTTACACATATATATTCCGTTTTTACACATATATATTCCGTTCTTTCACATATATAATCCGTTCTTACACATATATATTCCGTTCTTACACGTATATATTCCGTTCTTACACATATATATTCATTTCTTACACGTATATATTCCATTCGTACACATATATTCCGTTCTTACGCATATATATTCCGTTCTTTCGCATATATATTCAGTTTTACGCATATATATTCAGTTCTTACGCATATATATTCCGTTCTTACGCATAAATATTCAGTTCTTACACATATATATTCACTTTTTACACTTATATATTCACTTTTTACACATATATATTCACTTCTTACACATATATATTCAGTTCTTACACATATATATTCCGTTCTCACACATATATGCACATATATATTCCATTATTACACATATATATTCTGTTCTTACACGTACATATTCTCCGTTCTTACACATATATATTCCGTTCTTACACATATATATTCCGTTCTTACGCATATATATTCAGTTCTTACGCATATATATTCAGTTTTTACACATATATATTCAGTTCTTACACATATATATTCCATTCTAACGCATATATATTCAGTTCTTACACATATATATTCAGTCCTTACACATATATATTCTGTTCTTACACATATATATTCCGTTCTTACACATATATATTCACTTCTTACACATATATATTCAGTTCTTACACATATATATTCCGTTCTTATACATATATATTCCGTTCTTACACATATATATTCCGTTCTTACACGTACATATTCCATTCTTACACATATATATTCCGTTCTTACGCTTATATAATCCGTTCTTACGCATATATATTCAGTTCTTACGCATATATATTC
>JAWPHD010025402.1:0-16425 GCA_037043455.1 Cyrtodaria siliqua
TGTACGAGTCCTAGGACTCGCTGGGCCAAAAATCTATGAGTCCGAAAACTAAAGGAGTGAGTCACAGGTTTTAGTAGTAATTTATTTCAAATTCAAGCACTATTTTATAACATGGTGTTGATAACTTTAATCAGGCATACATACGGTGAGAGCATAACAATCGCAGTTGTGAGAACACTGCATCATTCTATCAACATCCCCCTTTCTTTAAGAGAAGTAGTAATAATCCTTAATTAGAACTAACTAAACTGTTAACATCAATGACTTTGCAGACGATGCATCGCCAACTCGTGGAATGTTTACTTCCGCACCGTTTCGTGTTTTACCTCACGGCCGATTCCATTGGCTAATCATATGACCATTATCCAATAATAATCGACGTTACAAAATTACGCGGAACGGTGCGAGGGTAAACTTAACCCTCATCGAAGAGTCAAATAGGGTGGTAGACGCGGAGAAAAAAGCGACGGATTGAATTCTTACAGAGGAAATATGGAGGTAGACGCGGAGAAAAAAGCGACGGATTGAATTCTTACAGGGGAAATATGAATTACGGAACTCTTTACTTGCAATTTATGTGCGTCCCGAGAACGCACATGTTCTGACAATTTGCGTCCACGGAAATATTTGTGCGTCCTGGACGCAGGATGCAGAGGTAAAAAAATCACTGGATCCTTATCTTACATAAGTGTTACTTGGTCATCATCAGATATTGTGTTTCAATTAAGCAGAAAGCCAGCTGTCATAATTTTGTGAATTGTGTAATAAAGCTTGTAGATGGCCGGTGATAGCGGTTATTTATGGACTGGTTTTACTGATCTTGCTGCTGATTGTGGACTGGTTCAGTGTTATATAGCACCTTAACTGTCTGGTCCGTCTGTTTATTTGATATTTATGAGGCTCCTTTAAGAAAAAAAAAGAAGCAAATTTTGTAGGAACAATTTATTTGTCATCTTTTGGGATATTTATATGCAGATCCTTATAATTACTTGTCTTTTTTATCGGTTGGTCTATGCTCCAAATCAATGAGACTTAAAGCTACACAGTCTCTATATCAATCGATTTCTTCTTTGTAGGCGTATCCTTATTTGTAACTTCGATCATGTTCACCAGCTCATGTCAAAATCAGGTATTTAAGCGAGCAAATATAGCGCAGGAAATCATTTACTGTACAAGCGCAGGAAATTATTTACTGTACATACATCGACCAGTTCACAGCGTACCTATACACAGTTAACAGTAATTTTTATAGAAAAAAAGTTAGCCTCTTTCGGGGCTCGTTGCATGTGTTAATTAACATTGCCTAGCATAATACTGTATGTTATCAATATGAAACTATAATACTTCGCCTCGAAACTATAATACTTCGCCTCAAAACAACCATATTTAGGGCTTGATGCGTTTGTGTGTGCGCGCTAGTTATTACGTAATGCCTGTTTAATGTTAAAAATGCTACAACATACCAATAAATACCGTATTTGTCGGGGTATAGCGCGCACTTTTTTACCCCAGATTCTGTGGCTGAAGTTGGGGTGCGCGGTTTAAGCAACAAGTAATGATTTACTTCTTTTTTTTTCAGCCAAGACGAGAAGTTTTGTGGTTTTCAAAAAGTCGCAAGACCGGCCGTTTACTACAGAGATTGAATCGAACAAAAGTTGGCTTGTTTCTATTGTTTCAATAAAATGCGTTGTATGCTATATGCTTATTATCAATAAAAATAATAAAATCAAACTTTACCATGTTTTATGTTGATTATTGTTGAGAAAATACCATTGAAATGTTGAAAAATACATCAATCGGCATTTTGAAATGAAAACGAGGCTGGGGTTTTCCGAACGCACAGACTGGTTTAGTGCATATTTTATTAATAGAATACAATAGAATTGTATGTATAATAATTATTTCTGATAAACAACGACCCCCTTACTTATTTGTTAAAGTTGATTTCTGAATTTCTGAATTTCGACAACGTAGAATCATGATTATTCCTAAATTGGTTCAAGGGTTCATTTGATTGGGAAAACGTGTTAAGTGTGAAGTGTTTGGTTTATATTAACTGACCGCAAACAATGATACCTAATTATTAAACAAACGTGACACTCGACCGGGATAGACGTCTTTTGTCTACCGGTCTACTGGTGTGAATTTAATTTTTACTTCTATTTTTAACTAGGGAACTTTAAATATCTACGAGTAGGGTTTAGTGTTTGGGGTTTAGGTTTACAGCAGTCTTATACTCTATACGTTTGCTCTCTGATTATTATCAGGGTGCAACAGCTTAGACTGCTTGAAGTTTTTTTTTTGTCCAAATCACAAAAGTCTATTTTTAGAATCTATTTTTATCCAGAGGCGAGTGTACAGTTTCGGGAATATCCCTACTACACAATTATTTTCGTTTTTGATAAGATTTGTCTAATAAAAGACTCTTACATCTAATAAAAGAAAAGTTACGCATTATTTAGTTATCTAGTTATCTAATGCACATATAAAACTCTGAGAGCAACATTTACATTGAAACTTCTTGAATTTTTACTTAGAACATTGTTAGTGATAGAGGATTTTCGAAATTATTCACTGAGTTTATATAGAAACGTACTACATACGTTTCATTTCGTTTCCGGTTTAGGCTTTATGTTTCATGCTACAAATTGAGATACATAGTATTACTATAGTTAGTTACTTCTGTTTGTAGTGTTGATGATTTCGAGACTGAACCTCGCTTCGAATTTGTTTTCTAAGCAAACATATATAAAACTTTAGGGGTTAGCAGAACAAAACGGTCCTTTTCAGGGCCAGCACATATTTATTCGAAAGAATAATCTGTTTTTATTGTCAATCCAAAATATTAAATATAATATGATCGTAATAAAAGCTGAACACGGGCGTGGGTTTTTTATTTTATTGAAACTTGAGTAAACAACAAAAGTACACTCAACAGTACAAGTTTATTTACACTTGAGTAAAAAAACACAGTCTAACATGCAGCTTCGTTTTAGCAAATCAAAATTCGTTTTACATTTCCTCTTTGGTCAATGCTTCAAAATGGCGCTCTGCTGTCCTGAAATTGAAAACACATGTTTTTAATGCGCGGTTTACGCTACAATACATAAAAAAAAGTTTTTTTCCAAGGATTTCAGGCCCAAAGTCCGGGTGTGCGTTATATGCGCATCGCGCTATACGCCGACAAATACGGTAGGCATGGTCTAGTGGTTCAGCGTACATCCTTCAAAACTTAAAAGTGCAAGGCTGTGGTTGAAATCCTGTTCCGGGTTACTATTCCTTGTATTACATATATTCTGAAGCCATTTATTTATCGATTTTACCTGTACGGAGGCTAAATACAAACATGTGAAATTTTACGCATCGATTTCTGCCTTATATACCGACTTTTGGGGTGTTCGTTCAGTTGAAACTACTTCACACGTGACTCATTCATATTCATGAGTTATTACCAGTTAAAATAGGGACTGTGTAGCTTTAAGCACAATATAAGCAAATATGTTTAAATAAAGCACAACACACACTGTATAAACTGCAATTCAACATTCCAGATTCTTTCACTGATACCTTAAAATGCAATAAACTGCTTTCTTATCACACCTTAATTGAAGGTGTTTGTTCATATGCATTCCAAAGGTTTTAATGGTTCCACCTCTGCTATTTGGCACAGTCTAAGCTGGACTGTTCTATAGATAATGGTGGATTTGATTGTATTTGGGGATCCTAACTTTTCGTCCAAATGATTGGTCAGTTAGGAAATGGGAAAATGATCCAAATTCAGTCCGTACTGGGATTTTTCACAATCCCGGATCAGTGTTATCAGTTGTCGTGGTAACCATTACACTACAGTGCAACTTGAAGGTGTTTCTTTTTTATTTGCCACATGCTGCTTTGCTAAGTGAGTTACAATGAGCCTGTTGGGATGCAGTTGTGTTGTGTCAAATAGGCAATTTGTCAGGTGAGATTGGTACATAATCTAATGTGGTATACGTGATTATTACAGGTATAATCTGTTCTGTTTGGTGAAAGTATTGCATCCTTGATGGGTTTGTTGTATAACAGCTGCATGTTTTGCTGTTAAAGAGGTGGCAGAAGAATGTGTTGGCAGCTTTTTCCATAATTGGACTTAGTCAGTTTTATTAAAGATCAGACCGCAATGTAAAGTTTATGTATATTTTAGTCAATCGCCATGCAGCTGTGAAAGTCTGAAAACTAACCCGCTAAATAACGGCAAAAATTACACTACAAAACCTTTTGTCAAAAATCTGTCCAGGTGTTCAGGTCATATACTAATGTATATGTGCTGATTAAAAGTATAGGTTTTTCAAATACTCGCAATTGAATATGCATATTAAAAAATGAATTATGAGTTGGTAACTCTTAATTTCACGCTCCAGTTTTCTGGTTTAGCACGAGTTCTTATATCGGGACAATTTCTCTCCCGAGGGAAGTATATACGGTATCTCAAAAACACTGGTTATTAAACTATATATTACATATTTTGTACACCAGTTTGCACGAGAACGCCAAGATAACGTTACGTCGTACAAACAAAACAAGTGGAACCAAAACTCTTCGTTAATTTTCGTAATCGGTATATCCTAGTGTCGGAATCTGACGAAGACGTCCGTAAAGCAATCGGAACGTCATTTGGCGTTCCCACCACTGACGGAAAAGGCCGAGCAATGTTCCGTACTGCGAAATATCTCACAGTCGCAGTAGAGCAAACGAGTAGATATAGCTTTTCTACTCCCAGTATTTCCTATACAAATCACAGACAAATATGTAATATATATTGTTAGCGGTCACTTCAAACTGAACACAAGCAGGAGCATTTCCTTTAATTTGCCTGCTGTCTAAATAAGGTCTAAATAATTGTTAGATCGTATTTTAGAGTGTTTTGGATAACAAAACTCATTCACTTCACTTTATCAATGAATTTTTCCAGAGACGCTCTAAAATCTAATCTACATGTATACCATTAAATGATGAAATGCCAACAACAAACTCTACTGAGTCTCATGAAACTTGGCACTTTGGACATAAGGATGTTACATTCATTATATATGCTTAAGAAAATACTTAGTATCAACATTTCCCCCAATTTACGAAACAGACCTTGTTTGGAGTGTATTGTATTGACTTACCATATATTTAAGTCATTCATCCCATTCAGTAGTCGTTTAAATGGTTGTAAATCAAATATTTGCCGCCTGATAAATATTTGTCAACGTGTATGGCCGCAACCATGATGTATTTACCTTTCATGTTAAGCCTCTAAAGTATATATAATAAAGGACTAGGTATGATAAGGGACAAAATTGGCCCCCAATATTGAAAGTTTAATGCACAAGTTTTGAATATCTAGTTTAGCTACAAATGAACTGAATCAATATTAAAACTTAAGCAAGTTGGAAGGCTCTAAATGAGTTTAAGAGCCTCACAAACAAGGCCTTTTCTTTCAAAAAATGACATTTTTGTTCATTTTCAGCAGTTTTCGATCAGTTTTTGGTCTTGGAAATACAAATCGCGCCCTCGAGCACAGCTTATTTTTTGTTGAAACAGGTACTTGATAGGGATGCATCATCAGCCAAAAAACTGTGTGTGCTCGGAGGTGCGCTCTATATTTTTAGGATCAAAATCTTGACCAGAAAGGTCCAAAATCTACAAAATATAACAAAATTACCAAAAATGACATTTTTTGAGACACTGTTGTCAATCTTCTGGCTAAATAAAATAAATACAAATATATTTTGAAGATAGAATATGATCAGTTTACTTCAACATGCACAACAGATTATATGTAAATATATTATTTTTTTTTGCATTTTGAACATATTGGGGGGCCAAAATACCCCCTTACCATACCTTGGCCTTTAAGGAATTAAGAGTTTGTTTGAAGACATTCCCACTTAACCGATACAATAAAATTTAATTGAGCACTGTGAGTAGCACATATATACGCTACTTAGGATTTACTGTGGTTGAAGTTGTCTTGCCGGCAGCATTTTTGGTTGCGTGTATTCTCCAAAGATTTCCTTTCTTCTGTATAATAGCCTGACTCAATATACTCGGTTTGCTCTGAATGAATTTGTTATTCTATGTTATTTTGTAAGAATTCAGAAGCAGTAGTAATTGGGGGAAAACATTACACATTTAGTGTACTTAAATCTCCCATGAGGTTTTCTTGTTACACATTTAATTACAAAGTACGTTGGAAGCGAATGAAAAATATCAAGCCATTAAAATAAAGAATAGTTCTTATTTTTAAAAAAAGTCGACGCCTCCCCGCCATAATTTTGTTTCCCCCATTACCCAATTATTTCAGCTGTCATATTTACATACTGGTTTTTGACATTTGACCTTAATATGGGACATTTTTATATTTTGACATTGAAGACTTGTTGCTTTTAACTGTTTTACAGTCACACCACCATGGTGTCTACTTGTAGTGGTGTCAGAGCCCTACGCCTCCATGGCTGGGATAGTCAAGATGCTGGGAGCTTGACTTGTCAAGGGGAAAGTGCTGATTTTTACAGATGGTGGGAGGGATACAGTAATGGTTCAGGACAAATGGGGTGGCTTCCACCACACAAAACAAAATTGACCGTCATATATGGCCTACAATGTGCTGAAGATGACATAAAACACAGTTCAAATAATCAACTTTATACCACACTGGAATACCTTTCGTTAGACACGACATGACACACATGACATGACATGATAGCCCACCCAGTTACATTACACTGACATCGGGCAGACCAGTCCCTAAGCACTATCCTTTATATGCTGAACATCAAGAAAGGGAGCAACAACTACCATTTTTATGAAATCTTTAAATTGATGTGACTCGGCATGGCATTGAACCCTCGACCTCCCGCATGCCAGTCGGACGCCCTACCATGGACCCGCCACCACAGTTTTAATTTGAACGAAATTAAAGGCATATATATATGTATAGGTATATATACTCAGTTGCAAAAGAGATTGGACACTTTGAAAATTTTACTTTACACCCTATCGACAGTCCCTTAATGATTGGACCTATTGAAAAACAAATTACAACATATATTGGCAATGGAATGATAAAAACTTTGGTACCAAACATGGCATATTCCTTTTAGAATTTGTCAATTTAATTCTATTTTTTTTTTATACAATTGAATTAAATCTAAACAAAACTCAGTGTCCACTTCCTTTTGCAACTGAGTATATATATAGATCTATAAGAAATTCATTCTGCTCAGAACTTGTTTGTCTTGGTAGACTTTATCAATATTTTGCTCATTTGTAATTCATAGTTGATTTTAAAACAACAGAGCTGCAGTGAAATCTATAAATATGTCAAAGTTGTGTAGAAAAACTTCCTGATTTATATGGACAGTTCTCATTTGTAATTGTATGTATTTTTGTAGTAATTCTCAGATCAATACTACACTACTGTAGCTCACATAATTTATAGCTTTTTTTGTTTTTAAAGTGTCTTTGTGCAAAATAAGAATTCGTGCTGGTAAGATCAATACATAATTGTACACTGCACAAGCTGACATATTGATTTGAACTTACTTAGTATTGAAACTATTTTTATGGGAGACCTTGTGTAATTGCACTCTCAAGACAAACGCTATAGTATACTGTATAAAATTATGTATTAAAAAAGATATAGAATAGAATTTATTTTGTTTGCAGAAACTTTGTATAGGTAGGTATAGGTATGTCTGGTGCATAATTTATACTCGAGATTTTCTGTTCGAGTTAGGGATGGTGAGTTCCAGAGTTAGGGATGGTGAGTTCCATTCCGTTTTATGTAGTGCCTAGTTGATGTATTGGCGTTATTAACGGCAGATTATGTCTATTTTTACCCATAATGAAGAATATCGAGAATTTATGTCGTGTATAATATTACTGCCAAATTTGTCTTATTTCACCAATTCAAAGCCGAATCAACGATCTGTCTTTTCCCTTCATTTCGGTATGCAGTCAGAAATGCCTCGCAGATTTCTGTAACTGTTAAAAATTACTGCATTACGGATATCGCCGAGGCAATCGTTGTTTGGTGTCATACAGCGAAAACCAAAGTAACATGTATATAAGAAGTCGTCGTAAGACACAAATGACATTTTAACCTTTTTTCCAGCCAATTTGGCTCATTATATGTGTGAATAAGTCTGCAGACGCATCGGTGTAATATGTCAGAATACATCTACGGCTGCAGACACACTAATCCGGCTTAATTTGGTTATAAAGACAGCTTCTCCAGGGCCTCATTATAGACACACAGGTGTCAAAAGCTTGAACCAGCTTGATAGCGATCCTACAAGGAATTCCCTGATCACTTTATCTGACATTATCCTTTTCACTGAAATCTTGTTAACTTTATGAATTGCAACTTTTATGTAATGGTTTTAGAAATTTTATGATAGATTTGAAATTATTTTTGTATAAATGTGCTCGAGTGCTTATATTTAATTTTACCTTCGGGAGTAGTACTGGGAGTATGCCACACAAGTTTCCTGGGAATTTACTTTCATTCACTGTAAATGTAAAATTTCATTCGGTATATTGAATGTTTATTCAATATTTATTCAGTTTTAAATGACACTGAAGTACAACTGAGAGGCCCAGGTACCGTTAAGATTTTACGTATTTTCTGGTGTAAAAAATGGAGGTTGTCTGTTAGGTTGCTCAGTCTTTGAGCACAAGTGTGTTGGTGGCTTTTTTTTGCTGAACTTTAACGCTATAGTTAACCTGCCACTACCAATTAATGTAAGTGCTTCTTGTTTGTAATTTACAATTTGGAGAACAGCTGCTGTGTGAAATCATGTTTTTTAAGTCTTAACCCTCTACATATATATAATGGACTGCTCTTTCTTTGAATTAAGACCATTCCATTTATGTGACAAAGGGGTGTTTTGGGGAAAATGACTGATCATCAGCCAGACATTGTAAACCCTGATCGCCCTGCGAGTTACTATCTCAGGCTGATATGGGTTTACAGTGGACGCAAAGGCTATTATAGTCATGCTTAGCTGGTTAAGGGTTAAATCTCAGAGAAATGCATGAAGTATTTGTTAAACTTTTATTCATTGTCTATAGTTGACATGAGTTTCGTTCGTGTGTTCTTGGGCAAGACGCTTAGGCTAACTCATCGGATTGGGAATGACATAAACCAGGCATTCCCGCGTAGCAGAGTCTATCCTCCAAGCATGTTAAAGAACTATTGGAATAGTAGAGTAGGGCAAAATCCCGGATTCATACGCGTTCGTTCCTTCTCCTAAGGCTGCTCTAAATAACCTAGAACTAGCTATAATGTGTAGGTGAGCCATTAAAGAACAGTTCAGTTGAATTCTGTTGAATGCACGCCCATCAACTATGCAATGTTGTGTACTCTATGGATACAGTCCTCCGCAGGGATCGATCCAACCCGAGGAATCGGTTGTATAAAAAGAGTAGTGTGCCTGGATTCCTCTGTAACCTCTGTATAACCTCTACTCATCTATACGGTTTGTTTGTTTGTCTCTACTCATCTATATGGTTTGTTTGTTTGTCTCTACTCATCTATATGGTTTGTTTGTTTGTCTCTACTCATCTATATGGTTTGTTTGTTTGTCTCTACTCATCTATATGGTTTGTTTGTTTGTCTCTACTCATCTATGTGGTTTGTTTTTCTCTACTCATCTATATGGTTTGTTTTTCTCTACTCATCTATATGGTTTGTTTGTTTGTCTCTACTCATCTATATGGTTTGTTTTTCTCTACTCATCTATATGGTTTGTTTGTTTGTCTCTACTCATCTATATGGTTTGTTTGTTTGTCTCTACTCATATATATGGTTTGTTTGTTTGTCTCTACTCATCTATATTGTTTGTTTTTCTCTACTCATATATATGGTTTGTTTGTTTGTCTCTACTCATCTATATGGTTTGTTTGTTTGGTGTTTAATGCCATTTTCAGCACATTTTAGGCTATGTCTGACATTTTGTTTTTGTGGTGGAGGCAGCTAGACCACCCACTAATTCCTGGGTAGAACCAGTACCGTATGCTTCCCACCATCCTTAAGAATCGAGTTCGAATCTGCAGCCATGAAGGGCGAAACAATAATTGAAAATGAATTTTGAAGGTCTTTTTAATTTCGTCTTCATTGCAATAGTTCTGCTTGTAATAAACTAGAGTTAAAACACAATTCTATTGCCATGGAATGAATAAACAAGGCTACATAAGAGATGAAATGAAATAAAACGGAAAAATTAAAAAATACCAAAATCAATAGATTGGGAATTGCCAGTTGGGGACAGCTGTCTATGAGGAGCTTATAATGTCCATCTTGTGGACGTGACACAGGATGTCAGTTGTCGATGAGATCCACGATTCCATGTTAAAGAGACAGACATCATTGATCCTGATGGACCCATACATGCAATTTCCGCATAAATAATTGGCACGCACTTAACCATTCTGTCCATAGTATCAGAACTGTCTGTCTCACAAGGAAAGTAAATTGATTATAAATAAAAGTAAAATCTTCATCATTCTGTTTCTTGCAGAGCTTATGGGATGACAAGTTGTCCGTCGTCCGTCATCCGTCCGTCCGTTAACTTTTGCCTTGTGAACACTCTAGGGCCTTCATTATTAATCGGATCTTTACTAAACTTTACCAGTGTCTTTATGTCAATGGAAGCTCGGACAAGTTTGAAAACCAGCCGGATCGAATTAGTTTCACCGGAGTTATGACCCTTGTTTTGCTGAAAAATGCCATATTAAGCCTTGTGAACACTCGGACAATGAAAGATCGGACAAGTTCGAAAACCGGAGTTAAGGCCCTTGTATTTTCTGAAAAATGCTATTTTCTGCCTTGTGAACACTCTAACACCTTCATTTATAACTTGATCTTTACCAAACTTGCACAAATTAATACTAATGAAAGTTTAGACAAGTTCGAAAACCAGCTAAATTGTGTCAGTAACACCAGAGTTATGGCCGTTGTTTTTTCTGAAAAATGCCATTTTCTGCCTTGTGAACACTCTAGCGCCTTTATTTATTATTTGAACTTTACCGAACTTGCACAGATTGTTAATATCAATGAAAGCTAGGACAAGTTCAAAACCCAGCCAAATCGGATAAGTAACACCAGAGTTATGGCCCTTGTTTTTTCTGAAAAATGCTATTCTCTGCCTTGTGAACACTCTAGCACCTTTATTTATTATTTGATCTTTACTAAACTTGCACAGATTGTTAGTACTATTGAAAGCTTGGACAAGTTTGAAAACCAGCCTAATCGAATTAATTTCACCAGAGTTTTGGCCCTTGTTTTGCTGAAAAATGCCATATTAAGTCTTGTGAACACTGTAGTACCTTCATTTATTATTTAATCTTAACCAAACCTGCAGATTATTAATATCGATGAAAGCTAGGACATGTTCGAAAATCAGCCAAATCGGATCAGTAACACCAGAGTTATAGCCCTTGTTTTTTCTGAAAAATGCAATTTTCTGCCTTGTGAACACTGTAGTACCTTCATTTATTATTTGATCTTTACCAAATTTGCACAGATTGCTAATACTAATGAAAGCTTGGACAAGTTTGAAAACTAGTCAGATCAGATTAATTTCATCGGAGTTATGACCCTTGTTTTGCTGAAAATGCCATATTAAGCCTTGTGTTCAACTCTAGCACCTTCATTTATTCAGATTGTTAATATCAATGAAAGCTCAGACAAGTTCGAAAAACAGCCAAATTGGATCAGTAACATCGGAGTTATGGCCCTTATTTTTTTCTGTAAAATGCTATTTTTTGCCTTGTGAACACACTAGCACATTCATTTATTATTTGATCTTTACCAAACTTGCACAGATTGTTTATACTAATGAAAGCTTGGACAATTTCGAAAACCAGCTAAAGTGGGTCAGTAACACCTAGTTATGCATTTTATCACCGTATTTCGGTTGAAAGTTTTTTGGTTGAGTTATGACCCTTTAAATGTTTTTTAATACACAAATTGTGTATACGGACTACATTATCCTGAACCCCTGGCCGAATTTCATTGAAACGTTGCAGGGATGATCAGTACCAGGCCTATAGTTGTGCATGTCATCACCGTGTTCCAGTTGAATGCTTTTTTATGGAGTTATAGCCCTTTAAAGGTTTTGATACACAAACTTTATCCTGTCTGTCACGTGAGACTAGTCCTAGAACTCCTGACCGACTAGACTAGATATCCTGGCCGAATTTGAACAAATTTTGGCAGGGATGAGGAGTACCAAGCCTTGTTTCACCTATCATCGCTGTGTTCTGGTTGAATGAGATGGCCTAATATACACAAACTTTATCCAGACAATTTTTCGTGAACCCCTGGCTGAATGTCTAATCCAAGATTTGGCTCCGTTTTGTCAGAAGTTAGATTTCAACCCAGTTGTTTGAATCAAGATTGGGGTCCATTTGTCAAAATAAAGATTTATAGGCCTAATTGGTCAGAATCAGTATTCTTGCATTGTAGGTTGAGCAAAATATGCTTTGTACGTCATTTTCAACAAATGTTAGGTTATATAGTTTTTGTGGTGGAGGCAGACCACCCACTTTTCCTGGGTAGAACCAGTACTGTACACCACCCGCCATCCGTAAGAATCGACACTACCTCACTTACAAGTCGAGCTGCCAGTGGGATTCGAACCCGCAGCGGTGAGAGGCGAAAGTTTACAACGCAACGTCGTTAACCATTCGGCCACGGAGACGCTTTTATATGTAGAAAACCTAGTATAAACTATGACAGGTTAAGACTGGCTTGACATTGCATGTTCTCGAACAATTTCATAAAAAAATTAGCCAAACAAATCTGAGTGTAACAAAATTAAAGTACTTAAGATCAGTGGATGTTAATTAATTAAACAGTAATGACTATAATGAAGATCGACATAGGAAATAATAAGAATGCAAATCTGGCATAGATGAAATTTTGAAAAACAATTATTCCAAGTGTGTTACGATGATAATGTAATTACAGTACAGCAAGAGTTAATGCATGTTACACAGTCAAGAATTGAATTTTTAAAACAAATTAAGGAAGTTTGGAGGAGAAATTAAGTTGATTCTGTGTCTTAGAAATGAATTAAAGACATTTTATTGATTAATTGCCGAGTGAGTGCATGTGCGTGTTAGAAGTTTGACATTGATTGTGGATTTAAAGTTCTTTTTCTCAGTTTAATTGTTTCACTTTTATGGTTCCATTGAAAGAGAGGTCAATTTGAGACGGGTAGGGTGGGAATTAATCCTGTTTATTAATTTGTAATCTCATCCAAAATACTGACATGATGAGGATTGAACCTGCAGCGTGTGGTTTACTAAAATGTTACGCGTTAAAGTCCACCGGCCATGTTTGGTTTCATGAACATGTTTATGTTTATTTAAATCGAAATCAATACACAACAATAGTTATTTACAATTCACACATTGCAATATCTGTGAAAAGCTAGAATAAGATTTTATTTGATGATGTAAAAAAACTTTGAACAGGTAAATTAATCCACAGGTAAATGTTTTTATCAATTATCTGGCAATAGTTGTGCAGCTATACAATTCAGATTTACCTCATTTCCCCATGCAGTCATGCAGTGGTAAAAGTAGTATCTACGTCAATGCAAATAATACTTATTTTTACATACAACTTAGTAACGGTTTTCAATATATGTTTCTCTCCGAGACTATCAAGAAATGTTCATATGATGTCTAAGAGTTAAACTGATTGATAATTCTACAAAAAGGGTGGCCATTCATCTGTAACCATGAGACTAAAAGTGCCTGTGACCCCTCTTTTTCAATGTTAATTTGGCCAGTTATAGTGATTTATCAGTTTATTAACATTATTTTGCAAAACTTCCTTTATGCTATTTTTATTGTGGCAATTTAATTATTTTTTTGTGGTCATCATTTAGGTTTCATTTGATCTTCATTGTCTGGCTGCCAGTTGCAGCTGCCTTTGATAGTTTTTATATTTCAAACCTCTTAAAAATATTCCTGACCCTTTTGAATCATTATTTTATAGTCTGTCTGTGGTCAACTTTGACATGTTAACATATGCTTGAGAGGTGTTTGTATAAGCACTCAGAGGTTTCTTAGATACACCATTTTGGACAAGATAATGAGTACTTGATGTGAAAATGAGCACTTGATGTGAAGACCAGTGGCTATCATAACTGACCATTGTCCAGTATTATGTCCAGTGTTGTAACTGATTACTGGCTGTTTATACAGGTGATTCTGTGGTCAAGATAACATGACCACTTATAGCTGCCATTATCTCTACTGGACAGTGGTCAAAAAATGACAAGTGGTTGATCTGGTTACTACCTGTGCCATGTCTTAAAATTAATTATTATATATCATTTTATATACGTAGTTTTTATTGGCTGAAAAGTAGTCACGTGAAAGTCATTAGTATGAACTACCGACTTGAAAATGTGTTCAACCAGGTCCAATCCGGTTTAAACCAGACTTGCGAGTCAATAGTTCTCTTTCGGGTGAATAGTTCTCTTGCCAAGTCAAAAGTATCTTCCAGATCATTCAAACGCTTTATTTCCAATGTCAGTTATTTACCATAAGCGCTCAATGATATAGAATAAAAATTAACAACAAACTTTTTTCTCTGATCCAGTATAATAAAACAACTATCTACTTTTTTTCTGTCAACGGTTAAAACTATTCATCCTCGGGAATGACTATTGACCCAAAGCAGTGAACTATTGACCGAGATGCATTCGAGGTCAATAGTTCAATGCTTCTTGTCAATAGTCATTTACTTGGATAAATAGTTTTAACCATTGCCCTCAACAGAAGTAGATAGTTGTATACTACATTCTGATCCATACCAAATTAAAAGTTCTAGTTAGCTATGAGGAAACATTGATATCAATCAGTTTAAAACAGGTAATTATTACAAGATGTCTCGTGATACCCAACTAGAAGCTTAGGGATGAGTTCAATAGTCTTTTTACCATTGCAGCCAGGGGCATAGCTAGACCTTTTTTGATGTGCAGGCCCGACTATTTCTAGTCATGCTTCCGTGGAAAATTTTGAAAACGTAGGACGTCTCTGGTGCGTTTTGGCATATATTTAGATATAAATTTAAGCAAAATCACACTTCAAATTCAACGAATTCATACACTATAATTTCATTGTTATATTTTTCATGTGAAAATTATGTGCAGGCCCAGGCCATTAGGCCTAATAGGTAGCTATGCAAAGGCTATTATCTGGTGGAGATGTCTCTAGTGTTTTCCAATGCAAATTACATTACAATATAATCTATCTTGCTCTCGCTGTGCTGCACATTAGAGACTGTGGCATGCATATTTCCAGAAACAGTTTGATTTATTTCTTCAGACTTCTTTCCTGGTTTGTTCCCCCATCTCCTTCTGGTTAAATGCCTGATAGGACTTGACCTTCATCAATGTATGTCTTCTTAACAAACGTAGTTAAAGAAACTAAACTGCCAAATAACAGCAAAATTACACTACAAAACCGTTTATCAAAACACTATAAAGGTGTTCAGGTCATTTAATAATGTGCCTGTGCCGATTAAAAGTATAGGATTTTTCACGGGGTTCTTAAAATACCCTTGACTGGATATGTGAAAAATTGATTTGAAACGCCAGTTTTGTTTTTTTTTCTGGCTGATTAAAGCCATTTATATTGTGTCTTTCGAGTTTGGATTCTCAAAATATGTCAGTTATATATATATACCTTCATCGTCAGTAGGTTTTGGAACGGTGTAAATACGTTATAAACTTTGGTTGTTGTTGGCGGGATAGCATATTTATTAGTCGCTTTACGTCTATTGAACTTTTGAGGTACATTGTCAAAGGGACACACGGCAATCTTGGAGTTTTTATCAAACGTTAAAATTAGCCTCTCGATTTATTAATCCAGGAGAGGGCTGGCGTGGCGCAGTCGGTAGCGCGGCGGATTTGTAACCGGAGGCCCCGGGTTCAATCCTCCGTGGTGCCACTGAGTTCCGTCGCAGTGTTCTTGGGCAAGACACTTTTCCTTAGCCTCGTCCGTCGGATGGGGACGTAAACCGGGCGGTCCCGTGTATCGATCTATCAACCGAGCACGTTAAAGAACCATAGGAATCTATTCGATAATAAGAGTAGGGCAGGTTCCCGGATTCCTATGTATCCTTCCCCTCTCTCTGGGGCGGCTCTAAATAACCTGTACTGTGTTGATGAGCCGTTAAACAACATTCAATTCAATTCAATTAATCCAGTATCTTTTTGACTTTAAACCTGCTTGCATATATTTAAATACAATGATTTGAGTTTTCATCTTTTCTTCGTTATTCTGCCATAGGTTTGAATATGTTATCCCGGCACAACCAGTTTTCGAACACATAAGGACAAAACATGAGATTAAAACCTTTACATTTAAATAAAA
>JAWPHD010025403.1:0-7500 GCA_037043455.1 Cyrtodaria siliqua
TTTTAGCAATATTTCAAATGTCAATAAATAAAAATAAAAAAAATTCCTACACATATCAGGGTCATGTCTGCACTCATAATGCTCTTGCATATCAGGAAATGCTAAATTTTACATACCTAGTCCGGCATTTTAAAAAGTTATTCCATGCTGATCTCCCCGTCAGTGAAAATCAGCCATTTTAACTACTTTTAGGAAGTTTTTGATTGGTTCACATTTTTCTATTTATAGCCTCCAAAAAAAACCAAAGAATGCATATTCCAATACACCAAAATAAACTTAGAAGTAATCAAAACTGAAAAAAACATCAAACATGCTTCATAATTATTATAAAGACCATCCATGGACCTAAAAGATGCTTAGTTGATTTCTTTCTGATTTACACCATGGACATTCATGCGAAACTGAGGACTGCCCCCAAAACGGCAAGCTTTGAACATTGAAAAATATGTGTTTATACCATTCAAGTTTTTTAGACGGGTTCCCTAGGAATTGAAGTTGTAATGCATGCTTATTGTCGGCTACATGATTCACAGTCTGTTAACCACAGACATATTCTAAAGCCATATAAGAGTCAGCTGCCTTGGCAGCTGAATAAAATAATTTACCTACCTACCTACACAGTGATATTTTGCTGGGTAGGTAAATGACAAACAAACAATATTTTAATTTAGGCCTTAGAATCAAACAATAAGGTTCTATTTTCTGTTATTTTCCTTTTATTTATCCATTGCATCATATAAGAAAAACAAGATTATATTCTTTTACATTTTTAGAATAGCGCCGCAAATCATGTCTAAAACCGTACCGGGTCCCGCAAATTAAAACATCCAAAACAGGTGAGCTTTCCCGGTGTTATTTAGCAGCTAGCCTGGTTCCCTGGCCTCCCACAAACCAGGCTACGGCGCAAACACCAGGTTATTCGGAATGATTCTGATGCTTTCCTACTGAGCAATAGTCTTGATCATCTGCGACACTGGTTTCAAAAACAAACATTACAAGTGTCAAAAAAATCTAAACAAATCGTAGGACTGAGATACTGCGTTCAGTAAAATAGGTCTGGTCTTGAAAAAAATGGTAACATCCGCGTGGTGCGCTATAACGATGTATCCGGTCTATGAGCGATAGCATATGGCTGAAAACCGTTTTCGCAAAAAAAAATCTTTTCCAGCTTAATCAATTACCAGGTAGTGGCTCTGAAGTGGCTCCTCCTTGGAGCAGAATGCGCTCGAGCAATGCCATTTATAGACAATAAATCAGATATTCACTCCAACCCCACTGTAATATCACCCATATAAATATTCGTTGTTATTTCAACACATTACAACTGGGTATCTGGCCGGTATCTTGCATAAAAAGATAACGATTTGAAAACCCAAAACTACATACCACCGTTATCTTAAAGCAAATATAGATAACGATTTGAAAACCCAAAACTGCATACCACCGTTACTTAAAGCAAATAATCAACTGTCACAAAATATGATTTACAAAACTAGAATACACTTCAATGAGCATACTTATACTGTAGACGCAGGTGGGTGCCACTAAAATATGAAAATGTAAAGTCCCATGCATTCCCAGACCAACTTGGAGTGGTCAAAGTTGATTTGCAGTGGATGAAGAGGTTGATATGCAGTGGACCACAGTTGGAGTCCACTCCATTTGAGTCCACTCCAAATGACTCCAATGAGATTTGTAAATTTTAACTATCCACTACAAATGACTCCACAGAGATATAGTATTGTATCTACCCACTCCAAACCACTACGAAGAGATGTATTAATTTAGCTATCCACTCCAAATAACTACAACGAGATGATCTGATTTTTGTCCACTCCAGGTGACTGCACACTGATGTTTCTTTTTCAAAGTATTTCTGCTGGTTCATATTACAGCATGTAATTTGTCATGACGTATTTTTTTAATTAAGTCTAGCATATTTGTTTACCGTTTGCTTCAAGGAGGATTTTGTTTCTATCTCTCCAAAATACCGATATAAAAGGAATATATAAAATATATACCGATATAAAAGCAAGACATACTGTGTTGTTTATATGTGTCAACAGTTATTCATTTTGATGATGATAATAAAAGAGGTCACTGGTCAAGGTCACAATGACCTTATTTTGGTGCGACACATAGCTATCCCAAGATGTATTCACATACCACGTTTGGTATCTCTAAGTGTTATAGTATTGAAAATACGGTCCGGACAAGCATTTTCTACGACAGAGGTCACAGTGACCTTATTCTGGTACGCGACACACCGCTATCCCAAGATGTATCCACATCCTAAGTTTGGTATCTCTGAGTGTTATAGTATTGAAAATACGGTCTGGACAAGCATTTTCAATGGCAGGTCACAGGTCAAGGTCAAGTTACAACGACCTTATTTTGGTATGCGACACACCGCTATCCCAAGATGTATTCAAATATCCTGTTTGGTAGCTCTAAGTGTTATAGTATTGAAAATACGGTCCGGACAAGCATTTTCTATGACGGAGGTCACAGGTCAAGGTCATGGTGACCTTATTTTGGTACGCGATACACCGCTATCCCAAGATGTATTCAAATATCCTGTTTGGTAGCTCTAAGTGTTATAGTATTGAAAATACGGTCCGGACAAGCATTTTCTATGACGGAGGTCACAGGTCAAGGTCACAGTGACCTTATTTTGGTACGCAACACACCGCTATCCCAAGATGTATCCACATACCAAGATTGGTATCTCAAAGTCTTATAGTATTGAAAATATGGCCCGGACAAGCATTTCGGAAGGACGGACTGACAGTGTGCAAACCTATAGTCACCCCCAGGGGCGTTCTTGTGGCTAATTTAGGTATACGCACCATCGAGTTTTGGATTCACAAATGTGCCTAACCCCCCTATACCTTCAGTTTTTATTGCATTTTTCGCGTTTTTAGCCCTTTATATTTGTTTGCTTCTTTAATAGCCTGTACGCATGTGCGTCAGTGCGTATGCCCAGGTACGCCTCTGCCCCCACCCCAGGGACCGGTGGAGGACTAAATAGTCCACCCCACCCTCGGGACCGGTGGGGACTAACAAGCAGAAAACCCCTCCAAATAAACTTATTTTGCCAATTTTTTAAAGTGGGGTGGGGGGGGGGGGCGCTGGCTTGCTCCCCACGGATCCACCCATGATGACCATTGTCCCCCCGGATCCGCCCATGATGACCATGGTCAAAGAAAGATTGTCCGCCCATGGTAGGTACATACCACCATAACAGCCAAGATTCTCACATCTAGTGCAAGTCTACCTGTACGTATCTTACGAATCTTGACATCCCACCCACCAACAAATTTCAATTCGTGTGTGTGTGTGTATTTCTAAGGATTATAGTCCGTCCGCCTAAGACAGGCGTCGTACCCGACGATTATAGGCACAATGGAGTCTGGACTTTTATCTGTTTGTTTCTGTGAGTTTGTGTGTGATGTGATGATATGTCTACTTGAAGCAGCGAACTCAGCGGTTTCTTTATAGTGCTGCCACACTGGAATACCACGCCGTAGTAGACATGGTACCCCACAGTCACATTATTCTGACACTGGTCAATCAGTCGTAGCACTACCCATTAATTGCTCGTCAGGCAAGGGTTACAAGTGACTACTCCATTTGTAAAATCTTTGGTATGACGCGGTCAGGGGACTCGAACCCACAACCTCCCGAATGCAAGGCAGACGCTCTAATCCGTACACCACAATACTTCGGTCAAATTTCAAATAACTGCATCTATGAATATTGATTAGGTGCAGTGGAGTAACAGTCACATGGAGAGGAAAGTGATGTTTCAAATATTTAAATTAGGTGCTTGGGCAAAGAAGGTTCCACTACAGTGGAGTGGACCAGGATTAACTCTCATTCAACTGCATTGACCCACTACATTTCCACTCTAAATGCCACTGCAAATCCACTCGTATTTCGCCTGGGTTCACATCAATTAGCTTAAAAGCTCTAAACTGTTTTTTGGTGTGTGATCGACCTCTGTTTTTTCAAAAGTAGTGCCCTGCCCCACATCCGAAATCCTGAATCTGCACGGGTTTGTCACTAAAACTTTTTGTAATGATCTTTCACTTGTAATCATGATTCAACACTTCCTATCTGTGAGCGTTGAGTTTGAGCCTTTGGTTTAACCAATCGGTAGCTCTAGATATTTATATTTCTTATTGAACCTCATGACCTGTGTGACAAATGGTAATGATCAACATGCAGTGTGTGTTGTTCAAAGGTTTATAGTTCCCCCACCACACCCTCCCCACAGTGTGTTAATAGGAGCATCTCTCACTGACACCACATTAGATGTCCATAACTTTGTCTTCAACACTCTTTAGTGTGTTTTTTTAATGATTTAGTTTGTAGTTGTACAGTCACTACAGTGTGAACCTACAGCGCCATCTTGCGTTTGGGTGATGTGATTTCAGAACTTTGAAAGGACCATTTCTCTTCTTTTTTTCAGTCAAGAGGCATAATTATCAGATATAATATATTGTAATAAAGGCATTCTGCTGAATACAACACTCATATAGCTCAAAAATGGATTTATAATAAATTCTCATTTCTATCAAACTTGGGTTCAGTGTTTTATGTGCAGTTTTCTGCAATTTGTGTGCAATTCCCTTTAATTTGTGTTCACTTCCCTCTAATATTTGTGCAATTCCCTCCAATTTGTGTGCAATTCCCTTTCAATTTTGCTTGATTTTCATTTAACCCAATTAGTCTCAGTAGCTCATGGATTATAGGCCCTGCAGTTTAGTGTTGCAGACCTCTGCCCCACACTAGTCCAAGCCTTGGTAGTGGCATTTCTGCTGGGATTATTTATCCTTCATCTCACCTCCCTCTGTGCTCTCGGTTCCAATATAGCCTTATGGTGTGTCAACAGGATACAAACCCCGTTTAATTCCGTTATCGTTACCATTATCTGTGTTATTGATACTAGCCTTACATCGAGGAAGTGTTAACTTACCGTTATGCACCCAGAATGCATTGTGGTTTCAATGTACAGTGTGTGCTCGATCTAGACCTTATAGAGATATATGTACAATCAGGGTAATACAGTATTTATTATTTATTTTGTCATTTGATTGTGTTAGAAAATGAACTGAATTGGGTTTTAAGACTGGAAATGAAACTGTTCAAGACAATATAAAAGGATATTTATTTATATCACTTTAAACTGACAAAATAATTAATTATCCTTTTAATGAGGAAGTACGTTAGTGTTGTTTACGTGTGCACTGTGTGTGATGACTTTTATGAATATTAACATTTTTATTTACATATTTAGTTTATTTACCATGAAAGTGAACTATGCATCAGTGATTTTATTACATAATAATCCAGTAAATATACATTAGGCAACACTTAAAAAGTATTTATATTTCTTCTTAATTTGCTCAAATTTTGATCAAGCACTTTAAAGATTAAGAATAATCTGATTATCAAATTGATCTTTTAGTTTCACTTTTATTTGATGACTTTATTAAAATATATTGATGAGTTTTCATTTGATTTTTTTGTCATAAAATGTTACTGGGCAAAGTATAACTGCCATCTTGTGTACACGAAGACATTTCATTAAAGCCTATGTGTATATATATCAAACAGATCATTTTGTTAGTAAGTTGTAGACCAGTCGTGGTGGTGGTGGTAGTAATGATAGTAGGATAGTGGTGGTGGTGGTGGTAGTAGCAGTAGTTGTAGTAGTAGTAGTAGTAGTAGTAGCAGTTGTAGTAGTAGAAGAAGTTGTAGTAGTAGTAGTAGTTGTAGTATCAGTAGTTAATGTAGCAGTAATAGTAGTAATAATATTAGTAGTAGTAGTAGTAGTAGTAGTAATACTAGTAGTAGTAGTAGTAGTATTAGTAGAGTAGTAGTAGTAGTAGTAGTAGTAGTAGCAGTAGTTGTAGTTGTACTAGTAGTATTATTAGAAGTATCAGTAGTTAATGTAGCAGTACTAGTAGTAGTAACAGTAGTAGTAGTAGTAGTAGTAGTAGTAGTAGTAGTGGTGTAGTAGTAGTAGTAGCAGTTGTAGTAGTAGAAGTTGTAGTAGTAGTAGTAGTTGTAGTATCAGTAGTTAATGTAGCAGTAATAGTAGTAATAATATTAGTAGTAGTAGTAGTAGTAGTAATACTAGTAGTAGTAGTAGTAGTAGTAGTAGTAGTATTAGTAGTATTAGTAGAGTAGTATTAGTAGTATTAGTAGTATTAGTATTAGTATTAGTAGCAGTAGTTGTAGTTGTAGTTGTACTAGTATTATTATTAGTAGTATCAGTAGTTAATGTAGCAGTACTAGTAGTAGTAACTAGTAGTAGTAGTAGTAGTAGTAGTAGTAGTAGTAGTGGTGTAGTAGTAGTAGTAGTAGTAGTAGTAGTAGTAGTAGGTAGTAGTTGTAGTAGTAGTAGTAGTAGTAGCAGTTGTAGTAGTAGTAGTAGCTGTAGCCGTAGTCAAGTAAAGTAAATTTTATTTAAAGTCGTTAAGACAAATTATTATAAACAATCAACATAAGCTATTAACAAGCTTTTGAACCGACATGATCGAATAACATACGTACACATAAATAAAACATAAAAAGCAGAGATTAAACAACGTAGCAACATATGCACGATTAGCCTAAGCTCATTTAAAGCTATTGTAGCAGAAGTTATCATGAATATTCATGTATATATATATATATGGATATTGATCTTAAGATATACAGTATACAGTATATGATTTTAATGTATAAGAGACATTAAAATTAAATAATGTATAAGAGATAATTAAAAATAGTGTGTTTTAAACCAACAGTACCAATTAAATATAGTCAGCAATGGCATCAATTGAGATTGGGCAGTCCCTACCTTCCATATCTGCCACCATGCACTATTAAAGATTTTTAGTAAAAATGACAATTATATGGCCCGATAAAAGCACATTGAAATAAACTGAAAACAAAAAACTATTTGAGTTTATATCACAAGCTCAATACAATATAATATACACATCCATGACACTAGGAGGTAGGGCAGTCCCCACACTCATTTATTCGTGGAATATTTATAAAGTTATTATGTTATTATGTCAGCATAAGATACAAAATAAAAGAATAAACAAGACCTCGGTCTGAGGGTGTTTTGCCCACCGCGGCAAACGGCATATGAAATATTTGAATGAATTTGTGCTTAAATGATGTCCACCAAAGACAACACTTTATATGACCAAGTATCAAAGACATAAAGTGTGGCAATCACAAAAAGTTAACTGAGGTTAAGTTACCTAACCAAGGTTAAGTTACCTAACCAAGGTTAAGTTACCTAACCAAGGTTAAGTTACCTAACTAAGGTTAAGTTTGGGGAAAAATAATGCAAAATATGACCTTGACCTTGGTATTTTTTGTTGTCCAGCCGGGTCCACCAATGCCAACAATACATATGACCAAGTATCAAAGACATGAGACAATCAATCACAGTAGTAGTAGTAGTAGTAGTAGCAGTGGTAGTGGCGGTGG
>JAWPHD010025403.1:10000-16416 GCA_037043455.1 Cyrtodaria siliqua
ACTTAAGGCATTTGGCAATTTTGGTTTTCCTTCTCTTTTTTTTGACGTGACGAGGAAACTTTTAGTGAAGGATCTTTTTATACCAAGGTATCATTACTTTATAATGCATACATTTTGCATATTTTAAAACTTATAAAAGTTCAAAAAAAGTTTCAAAAATATATGTGCACCCTTTTTTTTTTTGGCTCACTATAGTATTGAAACTACTAAATGAACAGGTAAATATTGTGAAATTCTCAAAGCGGTCAATCAGAAAACCCGTTAAAAGAAATCTATATTTAAATATGGTTGTAGTGTTATATGCTAGATATTGTGGTATGTTTATCCGATAGTGTGTACAAGTTTGATAAGTGTACCCTTCTGTATACTCTGATAAGGCCAAATAAAATAATATGTGTGACTCAGGTAACACTGGCAAAAAAAATAATGGTAGGTAGGTAGGCTTTTTTTTCTTCATTTTTTTCTCAATAATGAATTCAATTATGATAATGAATTTAATATGTTTAAATTACTATACCTTGAGTTCGATCTTTTTTGCATTATCAACAATTTTTTTTATTTTTTTTTTATTATTTTTAAATTTTTGCATAAAAAGTTTTAGGGTCGGCCCCTTAAATAGGCTCGGTCGGGTTACCTGAACCACACATATTTTTTTATGTGGCCTAACAATTGATTTTAAAGGGACAAGTGGCAAATTGGTTAATCAAGCATTAAAATACACACTTCTGTGGATTTATCAATAATCATTTTGACTTTAAAGGGACACATAGCAATAATTTTTTAAAACTTAGTTTTTCTACATAACTTAACATGTGCCAAATATGTGTTTAACTTTCTTATTATTTGCATGTTTCTTTCATATATACATCATGTGCCTCATATGTAAATGATACATATGTGTCACATATGTATCGCATATATTTTTCAGTTTAAAATGTGCCACATTTGAAATGTATACATATGTATTCCATACGAAACTATTATGCCTAAAATATATAAAGTAATTATCACAAAAAAAGTATAATATTGTAGAAAACGATTTAACAACCTGTTTATGTTTTTAGATTTTCTTTATGTATTACATACGTGTTATCTTCATATGAATTGAATTGAATGTTGTTTAACAGCTCATCAACACAGTATAGGTTATTTAGAGCCGCCCCAGAGAGAGGGGAAGGATACATAGGAATCCGGGAACCGTGCCCTACTCTTATTATCGAATAGATTCCTGAATTATCGTTCTTTAACGTGCTCGGAGGATAGACTGATGCATGGGACCGCCCATTTTACGTCCCCATCTGACGGACGATATTTTCATATGAAATACATATGTGGAATACATATATATTACATATTTGTCTGTGATTTGTATAGAAAATACTGGGAATAGAAAAGATATATCGGTATGTAGAATTACGTTCCATAATTTCATTGAGACAAACGGGCAGCCAGTGCTTCACAGTCTGTTAACACTGTCCACGTGACCTACCTGGGACCCCAAGGGTCTTGGCGCCTTTTGGCACGCAGACTCTAGCAGTGCGCGTTTAGTAAGCATGCGTTTCTTTCATATAGGCATACCTACCCTACTGTTTGAGGTTTGGGCGATGCTTTGTATTGATGTTCACATGTATACATTATTATGTTGTGAAACAATACGTAATTGATTCATATATGTATATTGACATGTATTAATTTACTTATATATTCTTACTGTGCGCATTTCGATTATGTTGTATTATCATGTACTTGTGGCGCGCTGCGCATTAGTTGGAGCTGTAGTTAGTTTAGTAATAAAGCTCTCAGTTTTCCCTTCACTTTGGTTGTTTGTTTGTTTAACTACTCGTTTGCTCTACTGAGAAATATCTCCCAGTGGGAGTTATTTCCCATAACGGAACATTGCTGGGCCTTTTCAGTCAGTGGCGGGAACGCCAAATGATGTTCCGATTGTTTTACGGACATCATCGTCAGATTCCGCCACTAGGGAATACCGATTACGGAAATTAACGAAGAGTTCCGGTTCCACTTGTTTTGTTTGTATGACGTAACGTTGCCTTGGCGTTCTCGTGCAAACTGGTGTAAAAAGGCGTGAATCATTAGAAATATTAATATCATTTTAAATTATGTAATATATAGTTTAATAACCAGTGTTTTTGAGATACTGAAAATAACTCCCTCGGTAGAGAAATGGCTCCTAATATAAGAACTCGTGCTCTGCACTCGTTCTTATATCGGGGCCATTTCTCTACCTTGGGAGATATATCCCATATCTCAAAAACACTGGTTATTAAACTCTATGTATCACATATCTAAAACATACGAATTTCATGCCTAGATATTTTTCCTGTGTATAAAGCAAATTGTTTTTGCATATTATTAATTGTTGATTATATTGCAACAATAATACATTTAAACCTATGGTAAAATAAGACGGGAAAAAAAACGAAAACTCAAACTGTTTCAAGTTGATACGGGATTAATAAATCGAGAGGCTAATTTTATTGCTTCACACACATACAACGAACTGCCATTGTGACAACTTTGTTGAGCTGTCCGCAAGCAGGCTCGACACAAATGGAGAGAAAAAAATGTCTTACTACCCACGAAAATAAAATAAGATTTTTTTTTCTCGAAGTTATAACCACTTTCCTCCATCAAATTGGAAATCCTTAATCCAGGCCTAAATGTTACGTCAGATTTTGAGGCAATAAGTTATTTTAACAATTGATGTTTTAAAGTTGACTTCTCCTGTTCCATATAAATGTTTATCATCAAGAGTTTATCAAATTTATTTTCCATTAAGTGTTTATCATTGAAAGTCCTTAACAACTGATATGATAAAGTAGCTAAATCAGGTCGAACAGGAAATGTAGCACTCCAAGAACCATTCAACCAGACACATGCAATCTGAACAAACAACAATTACAAGGAAAGATATAAGCAATTAAAGGATGCGAGTTTATAGTTCAACTTCTTTTCCTTATGTTGTTTATATCATTGAATAACAAATGTGTTCTTAACAAATTGGTATGTTTAGATATGGCATGGCAACACAGCAATGGCAGCACCATGGAAACACAGCAATGGCAGCACCACAAAAACACAGCAATGGCAGCACCACGACTACACAACAATGGCAGTACCACAGCAACACATCAATGGCAGCACCATGGCAACACAGCAATGGCAGCACCACGACTACACAACAATGGCAGTACCACAGCAACACAACAATGGAAGCACCATGGCAACACAGCAATGGCAGCACCACGGCAACACAACAATGGCAGCACCATGGAAACACAACGATGGCAGCACCTTTGCAACACAACAATGGCAGCTTCATGGCAACCAGCACTACCTATGTATATGTAGCCAACTGAACAGCATGTATCAAAAATGTATTACCAATGACTATTATAACACAGAATAATACATATTTTCAGATCATAGTGAAAATGGCCAATACAACAACATCTTTGAGTAGCATAACTACAACAGAACATGATCCCACAAGCACCATAACAACAAATGCAACAATAACAACAGCACAGACGACTACTATAACTGTTACAATCCCTACTACTACTACAAACAAAACAAAAACAAATGATGACCAAGAAGGCAAAGGTTTGCTATATATTTTCAATTGCAAAGGAATAAAAGTATGTTTGTTTAAATGTAAACATTCATTTGTTGTTAAAACAAAAAGCTCAGACAAGTCATGAGATGCTCCACTGGTTTGGCATGTGCATTAGGAGGTTGTCTTGTCTCTATTATTAGATAATTTAAATAATTATTCTTTTGTTGAAAATTATAGCACAGTTAGCACAGGCAAGTAATTGCCTCATTGCCTCATTATGATGTATTGAGCAAATAAATAGAATTAGCTTTCTTATTTTTATAAAAACTGATGGGATGAACATGTTGCATGTTTAATTATAATCTACTATTCCAGATGTGGGTGCTATAGTGGGTGGAGTTATTGGTGGAGTAGTGGTAGTTGTGCTCATCGTCATTCTATTCTTCCTATATAAAAGGTAAACACCAAAGTTACACAACTTGTACAATACACCACTGGTACAATACACCGCTAGTACAGTACACCACTGGTACAATACAACACTGGTACAGTACATCACTGGTACAATACAACACTGGTACAGTACACCACTTGTAAAATACACCACTGGTACAATACACTGCTAGTACAGTACACCACTGGTACAATATAACACTGGTACAGTACACCACTGGTACAATACAACACTGGTACAGTACACCACTTGTACAATACACCACTGGTACAATACACTGCTAGTACAGTACACCACTGGTACAATATAACACTGGTACAGTACACCACTGGTACAATACAACACTGGTACAGTACACCACTGGTACAATACAACACTGGTACAGTACACCACTGGTACAATACAACACTGGTACAGTACACCACTTGTACAATACACCACTGGTACAATACACAGCTAGTACAGTACACCACTGGTACAATACAACACTGGTACAGTACACCACTGGTACAGTACAACACTGGTACAATACACCAATGGTACAATACACCTCTAGTACAATACACCACTTGTACAGTACAACACTAGTAAAGTACACCACTAGTACAATACACCACTAGTACAATACACACTGGTACAATACACCACTGATACAGTACACCACTAATACAATACACTACAATACACCATTGGTAAAATACACCATTGGTACAATACAGCACTACTGGTACAATACACCACTAGTATATACTTCAACACATATTTAGCTAATATCAGGGTCAGATCTAACCCAGGAATTCAGATCATCGTTCAGGGTGCTAAAAATGTTTTTTTAATTTTCAATTTGGGGTGGGGGGTGAACAGAGATGTAAGGGGGTGAACAGCACCAGCTATGCTTATCATTGATTGGGGCAGCCAGTGGATACAGATAGCTTAGTAATGTTTAATGACTATGCTAATATAACTAAATGCCTCAAATCCATGGTGAGAGATCTGTTGACATGAACTGATATATCCCCAACAAAAGAAACTTACACCTGGTTTTAATTTTGAACATGCCGCTCTCATAATAATTAAGAGGCAGTGACAATGAATTCTGTCAATTAGATGCCAACATTATCATTGTAATCTGTAGCAATCATTGTAATCTGTAGCAATCAGAAGATGTTTACTTCACACTTGATTTTTGACTCTTTCAATAAACACATTTGTTGTAATTATGATCCCTGCCCCAGATTTATGAACCCAGCTGGAACATTGGGAGGGCTTAGTGTGAAACCATTATCTTGTTCTTTATTTATATACGGAACAAAAAAGTTTAGCACCACTTTTTAAGGACATAGATTAAATGCTAGGTAAGGATGTGATTTTCAAAATTATGTGTGATTTTATTATTTTCTAAGTGAAGTATCAGAATTACTTTCCATGTATTAAAAACAACTTATTTCATTATACACAAGTTTTGCTTTGATTAATATTTGACATTGAAAAGAATTGCCCATTCTGTCATTGTTTAAAAAATGCTGAAAAGTGTTCACAAACAACTGTTATTATCAAAGTTTGTAACTTTAAAATAACCTCCTTTTTCATTGAAATGAGAACTATTTATCGATAACCTATAAAAGTATGTTCCCATTATATTTGCTTTATTTTTAACACCGACTTTGTTTACAAATGACTTTGTAGCGTTTCTATGTCACTTTATCACTGACCCCGAACATACACTGCTTTGTATCTCGGGCTTTGTATCTCGTTTATGGAAATGACATACCCTGTGTGGTTCAAGGGGCCCCATTTGGTTCCGGGGCAAAGAATAGGGCCACTGCAGATCCCGTTGGAGGGGTAGGCAGAAGGTTAGGACCCACCCCCAGATTCATGTTCATTTTATCATTTTTTGTTCATGTTCATTAAAGGTCTTCATCATGATCCATGCATTATTTCAGGTGCCATCTCGCTCAAATCACTAGAGCAGTGGCAGAAAAACAATAAACGTGGCTCCAGCGTAAATGGAGTCTACAATAGAATTTGCAGCAACTCTGCAGCTCTGCAGGTGGGAAGGTTCTAGGCCCATATTCCATACTTTATCTAGATGTAAATGGAGGATGAGCCTTGTTAGGCGCCATATAACCTTTCACGTGTTGGTGCATCTTAAAACCCAATTCAATTCAATGGAAATGACATGCATTTTTTTTATGTGCTAAATCTATTTTGCTCAGTATATATAGTTACAACAGTTGTCCCCTCACCCCTCAAATTTATTTAACCCGCATGACCGCTAATTTGGTTAGTGACAATAGATGCAGGCATTAAGTTTCATCTCATTATCTCAAACTGTTTGAAAATAATGACAAGACATGAAACTTACCCACCTATCTATTGATG
>JAWPHD010025404.1:0-16409 GCA_037043455.1 Cyrtodaria siliqua
TTTTTACTCATTATATTTCCGTTCTTACGCATATATATTCAGTTCTTACGCTTATATATTCCGATCTTACACATATATATTCCGTTCTCACGCATATATATTCAGTTTTTACGAATATATATTCAGTTCTTACGATATATATATTCAGTTCTTACGCATATATATTCAGTTTTACGCATATAGTACGCATATATATAGGTTCTTACGCATATATATTCAGTTCTTACACATATATATTCAGTTCTTACGCATATATATTCCGTTCTTACACCTTTATATTCAGTTCTTACACATATATATTCAGTTCTTACACATATATATTCAGGTTCTTACACATATATATTCAGTTCTTACAAATATATATTCCGTTCTTACGCATATATATTCAGTTCTTACGCATATATTCAGTACTTACGCATATATATTCAGTTCTTACACATATATATTCAGTTCTTAGGCATATATATTCAGTTCTTACACATATATATTCAGTTCTTACACATATATATTCAGTTTTTACAAATATATATTCAGTTCTTACACATATATATTCAGTTCTTACGCATAAACATTCCGTTCTTACGCATATATATTCAGTTCTTACGCATATATATTCAGTTCTTACGCATATATATTCAGTTCTTACGCATATATATTCAGTTCTTACACATATATATTCAGTTCTTACGCATATACATTCCGTTCTTACGCATATATATTCAGTTCTTACACATATATATTCAGTTCTTACACATATATATTCAGTTCTTATACATATATATTTCGTTCTTACGCATATATATTTCGTTCTTACGCATATATATTCAGTTCTTACGCATATATATTCAGTTCTTACGCATATATATTCAGTTCTTACACATATATATTCAGTTCTTAAGCATATATATTCAGTTCTTACACATATATATTCAGTTCTTTCACATATATATTTAGTTCTTACAAATATATATTCCGTTCTTACGCATATATATTCAGTTCTTACGCATATATTCAGTTCTTACGCATATATATTCAGTTTTTACACATATATATTCAGTTCTTACACATATATATTCAGTTCTTACACATATATATTCAGTTCTTACACATATATATTCAGTTCTTACAAATATATATTCAGTTCTTACAAATATTTATTCAGTTCTTACGCATATATATTCAGTATTTACGCATATATATTCAGTTCTTACACATATATTCAGTTCTTATGCATATATATTCAGTTATTTCACATATATATTCAGTTCTTACACATATATATTCAGTTCTTACACATATATAATCAATTCTTATACATATATTCAGTTCTTACACATATATAATCCGTTCTTACGCATAACTTCAGTTCTTACGCATATATATTCAGTTCTTACGCATATATTCAGTTCTTACGCATATATATCCAGTTCTTACACATATATATTCCGATCTTACGCATATATATTCAGTTCTTACACATATATATTCAGTTCTTACGCATATATATTCAGTTCTTACACATATATATTCAGTATTTACGCATATATATTCCGTTCTTATACATATATATTCAGTTCCTACGCATATATATTCAGTTCTTACACATATATATTCAGTTCTTACTCATATATTCAGTTCTTACGCATATATATTCAGTTCTTAAACATATATATTCAGTTCTTACAAATATATATTCAGTTCTTACAAATCTATATTCAGTTCTTACGCATATATTCAGTTCTTACGCATATATATTCAGTTCTTACACATATATATTCAGTTCTTACACATATATATTCAGTTCTTACGCATATATTCAGTTCTTACGCATATATATTCAGTTCTTACGCATATATATTCAGTTCTTACGCATATATATTCAGTTCTTACGCATATACATTCCGTTCTTACGCATATATATTCAGTTCTTACTCATATTTAGTTCTTACACATATATATTCAGTTCTTACACATATATATTCAGTTCTTACAAATATATATTCCGTTCTTACGCATATATATTCAGTTCTTACGCATATATTCAGTTCTTACGCACATATATTCAGTTCTTACACATATATATTCAGTTCTTACGCATATATATTCCGTTCTTACACCTTTATATTCAGTTCTACACATATATATTCAGTTCTTACACATATATATTCAGGTTCTTACACATATATATTCAGTTTTTACACAAATATATTCAGTTCTTACACATATATATTCAGTTCTTACACATATATATATTCAGTTCACACACATATATATTCAGTTCTTACACATATATATTCCGTTCTTACGCATATATATTCCATTCTTACGCATATATATTCCGTTCTTACGCATATATATTCAGTTCTTAGGCATATATATTCCGTTCTTACGCATATATATTCCGTTCTTACGCATATATATTCAGTTTAGAGGCATATATATTCCGTTCATACGCATATATATTCAGTTCTTACACATATTTAGTTCTTACACATATATATTCAGTTCTTACACATATATATTCAGTTCTTACAAATATATATTCCGTTCTTACGCATATATATTCAGTTCTTACGCATATATTCAGTTCTTAACGCACATATATTCAGTTCTTACACATATATATTCAGTTCTTACGCATATATATTCCGTTCTTACACCTTTATATTCAGTTCTTACACATATATATTCAGTTCTTACACATATATATTCAGGTTCTTACACATATATATTCAGTTCTTACAAATATATATTCCGTTCTTACGCATATATATTCAGTTCTTACGCATATATTCAGTACTTACGCATATATATTCAGTTCTTACACATATATATTCAGTTCTTAGGCATATATATTCAGTTCTTACACATATATATTCAGTTCTTACACATATATATTCAGTTTTTACAAATATATATTCAGTTCTTACACATATATATTCAGTTCTAACACATATATATTCAGTTCTTACACATATATATTCAGTTCTTACGAATACATATTCAGTTCTTACGCATATATATTCAGTTCTTACGCATATATTCAGTTCTTACGCATATATATTCAGTTCTTACGCATATATATTCAGTTCTTACACATATATATTCAGTTCTTACGCATAAACATTCCGTTCTTACGCATATATATTCAGTTCTTACGCATATATATTCAGTTCTTACGCATATATATTCAGTTCTTACGCATATATATTCAGTTCTTACACATATATATTCAGTTCTTACGCATATACATTCCGTTCTTACGCATATATATTCAGTTCTTACACATATATATTCAGTTCTTACACATATATATTCAGTTCTTACACATATATATTTCGTTCTTACGCATATATATTTCGTTCTTACGCATATATATTCAGTTCTTACGCATATATATTCAGTTCTTACGCATATATATTCAGTTCTTACACATATATATTCAGTTCTTAAGCATATATATTCAGTTCTTACACATATATATTCAGTTCTTTCACATATATATTTAGTTCTTACAAATATATATTCCGTTCTTACGCATATATATTCAGTTCTTACGCATATATTCAGTTCTTACGCATATATATTCAGTTTTTACACATATATATTCAGTTCTTACACATATATATTCAGTTCTTACACATATATATTCAGTTCTTACACATATATATTCAGTTCTTACAAATATATATTCAGTTCTTACAAATATTTATTCAGTTCTTACGCATATATATTCAGTATTTACGCATATATATTCAGTTCTTACACATATATATTCAGTTCTTATGCATATATATTCAGTTATTTCACATATATATTCAGTTCTTACACATATATATTCAGTTCTTACACATATATAATCAATTCTTATACATATATTCAGTTCTTACACATATATTCAGTTCTTACGCATATATATCCAGTTCTTACACATATATATTCCGATCTTACGCATATATATTCAGTTCTTACACATATATATTCAGTTCTTACGCATATATATTCAGTTCTTACACATATATATTCAGTATTTACGCATATATATTCCGTTCTTATACATATATATTCAGTTCCTACGCATATATATTCAGTTCTTACACATATATATTCAGTTCTTACGCATATATTCAGTTCTTACGCATATATATCCAGTTCTTACACATATATATTCCGATCTTACGCATATATATTCAGTTCTTACACATATATATTCAGTTCTTACGCATATATATTCAGTTCTTACACATATATATTCAGTATTTACGCATATATATTCCGTTCTTATACATATATATTCAGTTCCTACGCATATATATTCAGTTCTTACACATATATATTCAGTTCTTACTCATATATTCAGTTCTTACGCATATATATTCAGTTCTTAAACATATATATTCAGTTCTTACAAATATATATTCAGTTCTTACAAATCTATATTCAGTTCTTACGCATATATTCAGTTCTTACGCATATATATTCAGTTCTTACACATATATATTCAGTTCTTACACATATATATTCAGTTCTTACGCATATATTCAGTTCTTACGCATATATATTCAGTTCTTACGCATATATATTCAGTTCTTACGCATATATATTCAGTTCTTACGCATATACATTCCGTTCTTACGCATATATATTCAGTTCTTACTCATATATATTCAGTTCTTACGCATATATATTCAGTTCTTACTCATATATATTCAGTTCTAACACATATATATTCAGTTCTTACGCATATACATTCCGTTCTTACGCATATATATTCAGTTCTTACACATATATATTCAGTTCTTACACATATATATTCAGTTCTTACACATATATATTTCGTTCTTACGCATATATATTTCGTTCTTACGCATACATATTCAGTTCTTACGCATATATATTCAGTTCTTACGCATATATATTCAGTTCTTACACATATATATTCAGTTCTTACGCATATATATTCAGTTCTTACACATATATATTCAGTTCTTTCACATATATATTTAGTTCTTACAAATATATATTCGGTTCTTACGCATATATATTCAGTTCTTACGCATATATTCAGTTCTTACGCATATATATTCAGTTTTTACACATATATATTCAGTTCTTACACATATATATTCAGTTCTTACACATATATATTCAGTTCTTACACATATATATTCAGTTCTTACAAATATATATTCAGTTCTTACAAATATATATTCAGTTCTTACGCATATATTCAGTTCTTACGCATATATATTCAGTTCTTACACATATATATTCAGTTCTTATGCATATATATTCAGTTATTACACATATATATTCAGTTCTTACACATATATATTCAGTTCTTACACATATATATTCAGTTCTTACGCATATATTCAGTTCTTACGCATATATATTCAGTTCTTACGCATATATATTCAGTTCTTACGCATATATATTCAGTTCTTACGCATATACATTCCGTTCTTACGCATATATATTCAGTTCTTACTCATATTTAGTTCTTACACATATATATTCAGTTCTTACACATATATATTCAGTTCTTACAAATATATATTCCGTTCTTACGCATATATATTCAGTTCTTACGCATATATTCAGTTCTTACGCACATATATTCAGTTCTTACACATATATATTCAGTTCTTACGCATATATATTCCGTTCTTACACCTTTATATTCAGTTCTTACACATATATATTCAGTTCTTACACATATATATTCAGGTTCTTACACATATATATTCAGTTTTTACACAAATATATTCAGTTCTTACACATATATATTCAGTTCTTACACATATATATATTCAGTTCACACACATATATATTCAGTTCTTACACATATATATTCCGTTCTTACGCATATATATTCCATTCTTACGCATATATATTCCGTTCTTACGCATATATATTCAGTTCTTAGGCATATATATTCCGTTCTTACGCATATATATTCCGTTCTTACGCATATATATTCAGTTTAGAGGCATATATATTCCGTTCATACGCATATATATTCAGTTCTTACACATATTTAGTTCTTACACATATATATTCAGTTCTTACACATATATATTCAGTTCTTACAAATATATATTCCGTTCTTACGCATATATATTCAGTTCTTACGCATATATTCAGTTCTTACGCACATATATTCAGTTCTTACACATATATATTCAGTTCTTACGCATATATATTCCGTTCTTACACCTTTATATTCAGTTCTTACACATATATATTCAGTTCTTACACATATATATTCAGGTTCTTACACATATATATTCAGTTCTTACAAATATATATTCCGTTCTTACGCATATATATTCAGTTCTTACGCATATATTCAGTACTTACGCATATATATTCAGTTCTTACACATATATATTCAGTTCTTAGGCATATATATTCAGTTCTTACACATATATATTCAGTTCTTACACATATATATTCAGTTTTTACAAATATATATTCAGTTCTTACACATATATATTCAGTTCTAACACATATATATTCAGTTCTTACACATATATATTCAGTTCTTACGAATACATATTCAGTTCTTACGCATATATATTCAGTTCTTACGCATATATTCAGTTCTTACGCATATATATTCAGTTCTTACGCATATATATTCAGTTCTTACACATATATATTCAGTTCTTACGCATAAACATTCCGTTCTTACGCATATATATTCAGTTCTTACGCATATATATTCAGTTCTTACGCATATATATTCAGTTCTTACGCATATATATTCAGTTCTTACACATATATATTCAGTTCTTACGCATATACATTCCGTTCTTACGCATATATATTCAGTTCTTACACATATATATTCAGTTCTTACACATATATATTCAGTTCTTACACATATATATTTCGTTCTTACGCATATATATTTCGTTCTTACGCATATATATTCAGTTCTTACGCATATATATTCAGTTCTTACGCATATATATTCAGTTCTTACACATATATATTCAGTTCTTAAGCATATATATTCAGTTCTTACACATATATATTCAGTTCTTTCACATATATATTTAGTTCTTACAAATATATATTCCGTTCTTACGCATATATATTCAGTTCTTACGCATATATTCAGTTCTTACGCATATATATTCAGTTTTTACACATATATATTCAGTTCTTACACATATATATTCAGTTCTTACACATATATATTCAGTTCTTACACATATATATTCAGTTCTTACAAATATATATTCAGTTCTTACAAATATTTATTCAGTTCTTACGCATATATATTCAGTATTTACGCATATATATTCAGTTCTTACACATATATATTCAGTTCTTATGCATATATATTCAGTTATTTCACATATATATTCAGTTCTTACACATATATATTCAGTTCTTACACATATATAATCAATTCTTATACATATATTCAGTTCTTACACATATATAATCCGTTCTTACGCATAACTTCAGTTCTTACGCATATATATTCAGTTCTTACGCATATATTCAGTTCTTACGCATATATATCCAGTTCTTACACATATATATTCCGATCTTACGCATATATATTCAGTTCTTACACATATATATTCAGTTCTTACGCATATATATTCAGTTCTTACACATATATATTCAGTATTTACGCATATATATTCCGTTCTTATACATATATATTCAGTTCCTACGCATATATATTCAGTTCTTACACATATATATTCAGTTCTTACTCATATATTCAGTTCTTACGCATATATATTCAGTTCTTAAACATATATATTCAGTTCTTACAAATATATATTCAGTTCTTACAAATCTATATTCAGTTCTTACGCATATATTCAGTTCTTACGCATATATATTCAGTTCTTACACATATATATTCAGTTCTTACACATATATATTCAGTTCTTACGCATATATTCAGTTCTTACGCATATATATTCAGTTCTTACGCATATATATTCAGTTCTTACGCATATATATTCAGTTCTTACGCATATACATTCCGTTCTTACGCATATATATTCAGTTCTTACTCATATATATTCAGTTCTTACGCATATATATTCAGTTCTTACTCATATATATTCAGTTCTAACACATATATATTCAGTTCTTACGCATATACATTCCGTTCTTACGCATATATTCAGTTCTTACACATATATATTCAGTTCTTACACATATATATTCAGTTCTTACACATATATATTTCGTTCTTACGCATATATATTTCGTTCTTACGCATACATATTCAGTTCTTACGCATATATATTCAGTTCTTACGCATATATATTCAGTTCTTACACATATATATTCAGTTCTTACGCATATATATTCAGTTCTTACACATATATATTCAGTTCTTTCACATATATATTTAGTTCTTACAAATATATATTCGGTTCTTACGCATATATATTCAGTTCTTACGCATATATTCAGTTCTTACGCATATATATTCAGTTTTTACACATATATATTCAGTTCTTACACATATATATTCAGTTCTTACACATATATATTCAGTTCTTACACATATATATTCAGTTCTTACAAATATATATTCAGTTCTTACAAATATATATTCAGTTCTTACGCATATATTCAGTTCTTACGCATATATATTCAGTTCTTACACATATATATTCAGTTCTTATGCATATATATTCAGTTATTACACATATATATTCAGTTCTTACACATATATATTCAGTTCTTACACATATATAATCAATTCTTATACATATATTTAGTTCTTACACATATATAATCCGTTCTTACGCATAACTTCAGTTCTTACGCATATATATTCAGTTCTTACGCATATATTCAGTTCTTACGCATATATATTCAGTTCTTACACATATATATTCCGATCTTACGCATATATATTCAGTTCTTACACATATATATTCAGTTCTTACGCATATATATTCAGTTCTTACACATATATATTCAGTATTTACGCATATATATTCCGTTCTTACACATATATATTCAGTTCCTACGCATATATATTCAGTTCTTACACATATATATTCAGTTCTTACTCATATATTCAGTTCTTACGCATATATATTCAGTTCTTACGCATATATATTCAGTTTTACGCATATATATTCAGTTCTTACGCATATATATTCAGTTCTTACACATACATATTCAGTTCTTACGCATATACATTCCGTTCTTACGCATACATATTCAGTTCTTACACATATATATTCAGTTCTTACACATATATATTCCGTTCTTACGCATATATATTTCGTTCTTACGCATATATATTTCGTTCTTATGCATATATATTCAGTTCTTACGCATATATATTCAGTTCTTACGCATATATATTCAGTTCTTACACATATATATTCAGTTCTTACGCATATATATTCAGTTCTTACACATATATATTCAGTTCTTTCACATATATATTCAGTTCTTACAAATATATATTCCGTTCTTACGCATATATATTCAGTTCTTACGCATATATTCAGTTCTTACGCATATATATTCAGTTTTTACACATATATATTCAGTTCTTACACATATATATTCAGTTCTTACACATATATATTCAGTTCTTACACATATATATTCAGTTCTTACAAATATATATTCAGTTCTTACAAATATATATTCAGTTCTTACGCATATATTCAGTTCTTACGCATATATATTCAGTTCTTACACATATATATTCAGTTCTTATGCATATATATTCAGTTCTTACACATATATATTCAGTTCTCACACATATATATTCAGTTCTTACACATATATAATCAATTCTTATACATATATTCAGTTCTTACACATATATATTCAGTTCTTACACATATATATTCAGTTCTTACGCATATATATTCAGTTCTTACACCTTTATATTCAGTTCTTACACATATATATTCAGTTCTTACACATATATATTCAGGTTCTTACACATATATATTCAGTTCTTACAAATATATATTCAGTACTTACGCATATATATTCAGTTCTTACGCATATATTCAGTACTTACGCATATATATTCAGTTCTTACACATATATATTCAGTTCTTACACATATATATTCTTTTTTGACAAATATATATTCAGTTCTTAAACATATATATTCAGTTCTTACACATATATATTCAGTTCTTAGACATATATATTCAGTTCTTACGCAGATATTCAGTTCTTACGCATATATATTCAGTTCTTACGCATATATATTCAGTTCTTACGCATATATATTCAGTTCTTACACATATATATTCAGTTCTTACGCATATACATTCTGTTCTTACGCATATATATTCAGTTCTTACACATATATATTCAGTTCTTACACATATATATTCAGTTCTTACACATATATATTTCGTTCTTACGCATATATATTTCGTTCTTACGCATATATATTCAGTTCTTACGCATATATATTCAGTTCTTACACATATATATTCAGTTCTTACGCATATATATTCCGTTTTTACGCATATATATTCAGTTCTTACGCATATATATTACGTTCTTACGCCTATATATTCAGTTCTTACGCCTATATATTCAGTTCTTAGGCATATATATTCCGTTCTTACGCATATATATTCAGTTCTTACACATATATATTCCGTTCTTACACATATGTATTCAGTTCTTACACATATATTCAGTTCTTACTCATATATATTCAGTTCTTACACATATATATTCAGTTCTTACACATATATATTCAGTTATTACAAATATATATTCCGTTCTTACGCATAAATATTCAGTTCTTACGCATATATTCAGTTCTAACGCATATATATTCAGTTCTTACACATATATATTCCGTTCTTACGCATATATATTCAGTTCTTACACAGATATATATTTAGTTCTTACACATATATATTCAGTTCTTACACAAATATATTCAGTTCTTACACATATATATTCAGTTCTTACACATATATATATTCAGTTCATACACATATATATTCAGTTCTTACACATATATATTCCGTTCTTACGCATATATATTCCATTCTTACGCATATATATTCCGTTCTTACGCATATATATTCAGTTCTTATGCATATATATTCCGTTCTTACGCATATATATTCCATTCTTACGCATATATATTCAGTTTAGAGGCATATATATTCCGTTCATACGCATATATATTCAGTTCTAACACATATTTAGTTCTTACACATATATATTCAGTTCTTACACATATATATTCAGTTCTTACAAATATATATTCCGTTCTTACGCATATATATTCAGTTCTTACACATATATATTCAGTTCTTAAGCATATATATTCAGTTCTTACACATATATATTCAGTTCTTTCACATATATATTCAGTTCTTACAAATATATATTCCGTTCTTACGCATATATATTCAGTTCTTACGCATATATATTCAGTTTTACGCATATATATTCAGTTCTTACGCATATATATTCAGTTCTTACACATATATATTCAGTTCTTACGCATATACATTCCGTTCTTACGCATACATATTCAGTTCTTACACATATATATTCAGTTCTTACACATATATATTCCGTTCTTACGCATATATATTTCGTTCTTACGCATATATATTTCGTTCTTATGCATATATATTCAGTTCTTACGCATATATATTCAGTTCTTACGCATATATATTCAGTTCTTACACATGTATATTCAGTTCTTACGCATATATATTCAGTTCTTACACATATATATTCAGTTCTTTCACATATATATTCAGTTCTTACAAATATATATTCCGTTCTTACGCATATATATTCAGTTCTTACGCATATATTCAGTTCTTACGCATATATATTCGGTTTTTACACATATATATTCAGTTCTTACACATATATATTCAGTTCTTACACATATATATTCAGTTCTTACACATATATATTCAGTTCTTACAAATATATATTCATTTCTTACAAATATATATTCAGTTCTTACGCATATATTCAGTTCTTACGCATATATATTCAGTTCTTACACATATATATTCAGTTCTTATGCATATATATTCAGTTCTTACACATATATATTCAGTTCTCACACATATATATTCAGTTCTTACACATATATAATCAATTCTTATACATATATTCAGTTCTTACACATATATATTCAGTTCTTACACATATATATTCAGTTCTTACGCATATATATTCAGTTCTTACACCTTTATATTCAGTTCTTACACATATATATTCAGTTCTTACACATATATATTCAGGTTCTTACACATATATATTCAGTTCTTACAAATATATATTCAGTACTTACGCATATATATTCAGTTCTTACGCATATATTCAGTACTTACGCATATATATTCAGCTCTTACACATATATATTCAGTTCTTACGAATATATATTCAGTTCTTACACATATATATTCAGTTCTTACACATATATATTCAGTTTTTACAAATATATATTCAGTTCTTAAACATATATATTCAGTTCTTACACATATATATTCAGTTCTTAGACATATATATTCAGTTCATACGCAGATATTCAGTTCTTACGCATATATATTCAGTTCTTACGCATATATATTCAGTTCTTACGCATATATATTCAGTTCTTACACATATATATTCAGTTCTTACGCATATACATTCTGTTCTTACGCATATATATTCAGTTCTTACACATATATATTCAGTTCTTACACATATATATTCAGTTCTTACACATATATATTTCGTTCTTACGCATATATATTTCGTTCTAACGCATATATATTCAGTTCTTACGCATATATATTCAGTTCTTACACATATATATTCAGTTCTTACGCATATATATTCCGTTTTTACGCATATATATTCAGTTCTTACGCATATATATTACGTTCTTACGCCTATATATTCAGTTCTTACGCCTATATATTCAGTTCTTAGGCATATATATTCCGTTCTTACGCATATATATTCAGTTCTTACACATATATATTCCGTTCTTACACATATGTATTCAGTTCTTACACATATATTCAGTTCTTACACATATATATTCAGTTCTTACACATATATATTCAGTTCTTACACATATATATTCAGTTATTACAAATATATATTCCGTTCTTACGCATAAATATTCAGTTCTTACGCATATATTCAGTTCTAACGCATATATATTCAGTTCTTACACATATATATTCCGTTCTTACGCATATATATTCAGTTCTTACACAGATATATATTTAGTTCTTACACATATATATTCAGTTCTTACACAAATATATTCAGTTCTTACACATATATATTCAGTTCTTACACATATATATATTCAGTTCATACACATATATATACAGTTCTTACACATATATATTCCGTTCTTACGCATATATATTCCATTCTTACGCATATATATTCCGTTCTTACGCATATATATTCAGTTCTTATGCATATATATTCTATTCCGTTCTTACGCATATATATTCAGTTTAGAGGCATATATATTCCGTTCATACGCATATATATTCAGTTCTTACACATATTTAGTTCTTACACATATATATTCAGTTCTTACACATATATATTCAGTTCTTACAAATATATATTCCGTTCTTACGCATATATATTCAGTTCTTACGCATATATTCAGTTCTTACGCACATATATTCAGTTCTTACACATATATATTCAGTTCTTACGCATATATATTCCGTTCTTACACCTTTATATTCAGTTCTTACACATATATATTCAGTTCTTACACATATATATTCAGGTTCTTACACATATATATTCAGTTCTTACAAATATATATTCCGTTCTTCCGCATATATATTCAGTTCTTACGCATATATTCAGTACTTACGCATATATATTCAGTTCTTACACATATATATTCAGTTCTTACGCATATATATTCAGTTCTTACACATATATATTCAGTTCTTACACATATATATTCAGTTTTTACAAATACATATTCAGTTCTTACACATATATATTCAGTTCTTACACATATATATTCAGTTCTTACACATATATATTCAGTTCTTACGAATATATATTCAGTTCTTACGCATATATATTCAGTTCTTACGCATATATTCAGTTCTTACGCATATATATGTTCTTACGCATATATATTCAGTTCTTACGCATTTATATTCAGTTCTTACACATATATATTCAGTTCTTACGCATATACATTCCGTTCTTACGCATATATATTCAGTTCTTACGCATATATATTCAGTTCTTACGCATATATATTCAGTTCTTACGCATATATATTCAGTTCTTACACATATATATTCATTTCTTACGCATATACATTCCGTTCTTACGCATATATATTCAGTTCTTACACATATATATTCAGTTCTTACACATATATATTCATTTCTTACGCATATACATTCCGTTCTTACGCATATATATTCAGTTCTTACACATATATATTCAGTTCTTACACATATATATTCAGTTCTTACACATATATATTTCGTTCTTACGCATATATATTTCGTTCTTACGCATATATATTCAGTTCTTACGCATATATATTCAGTTCTTACGCATATATATTCAGTTCTTACACATATATATTCAGTTCTTAAGCATATATATTCAGTTCTTACACATATATATTCAGTTCTTTCACATATATATTTAGTTCTTACAAATATATATTCCGTTCTTACGCATATATATTCAGTTCTTACGCATATATTCAGTTCTTACGCATATATATTCAGTTTTTACAAATATATATTCAGTTCTTACACATATATATTCAGTTCTTACACATATATATTCAGTTCTTACACATATATATTCAGTTCTTACAAATATATATTCAGTTCTTACAAATATATATTCAGTTCTTACGCATATATTCAGTTCTTACGCATATATATTCAGTTCTTACACATATATATTCAGTTCTTATGCATATATATTCAGTTATTTCACATATATATTCAGTTCTTACACATATATATTCAGTTCTTAAACATATATAATCAATTCTTATACATATATTCAGTTCTTACACATATATAATCCGTTCTTACGCATAACTTCAGTTCTTACGCATATATATTCAGTTCTTACGCATATATTCAGTTCTTACGCATATATATTCAGTTCTTACACATATATATTCCGATCTTACGCATATATATTCAGTTCTTACACATATATATTCAGTTCTTACGCATATATATTCAGTTCTTACACATATATATTCAGTATTTACGCATATATATTCCGTTCTTATACATATATATTCAGTTCCTACGCATATATATTCAGTTCTTACACATATATATTCAGTTCTTACTCATATATTCAGTTCTTACGCATATATATTCAGTTCTTAAACATATATATTCAGTTCTTACAAATATATATATTCAGTTCTTACAAATATATATTCAGTTCTTACGCATATATTCAGTTCTTACGCATATATATTTAGTTCTTACACATATATATTCAGTTCTTACACATATATATTCAGTTCTTACGCATATATTCAGTTCTTACGCATATATATTCAGTTCTTACGCATATATATTCAGTTCTTACGCATATATATTCAGTTCTTACACATATATATTCAGTTCTTACGCATATACATTCCGTTCTTACGCATATATATTCAGTTCTTACGCATATATATTCAGTTCTTACGCATATATATTCAGTTCTTACTCATATATATTCAGTTCTTACACATATATATTCAGTTCTTACGCATATACATTCCGTTCTTACGCATATATATTCAGTTCTTACACATATATATTCAGTTCTTACACATATATATTCAGTTCTTACACATATATATTTCGTTCTTACGCATATATATTTCGTTCTTACGCATATATATTCAGTTCTAACGCATATATATTCAGTTCTTACACATATATATTCAGTTCTTAAGCATATATATTCAGTTCTTACACATATATATTCAGTTCTTTCACATATATATTTAGTTCTTACAAATATATATTCCGTTCTTACGCATATATATTCAGTTCTTACGCATATATTCAGTTCTTACGCATATATATTCAGTTTTTACACATATATATTCAGTTCTTACACATATATATTCAGTTCTAACACATATATATTCAGTTCTTACACATATATATTCAGTTCTTACAAATATATATTCAGTTCTTACAAATATATATTCAGTTCTTAAGCATATATTCAGTTCTTACGCATATATATTCAGTTCTTACACATATATATTCAGTTCTTATGCATATATATTCAGTTATTACACATATATATTCAGTTCTTACACATATATATTCAGTTCTTACACATATATAATCAATTTTTATACATATATTCAGTTCTTACACATATATAATCCGTTCTTACGCATA
>JAWPHD010025405.1:0-16409 GCA_037043455.1 Cyrtodaria siliqua
AGTTCCGATTGGACTGTGGAGCAGTCTAAGCCACTATTACCGAGTACGGAAATTGGCGAAGAGTTCCAATTGCTTTATGCAGGTATAATACAAAGGGACGGATACTCTAATTATGTAAGGGAAGCAACTCAAAATGTTTTACTTATATTGACTATATTTAAATAGTGCATACCGCCATAAGGTTGGGCACCGAAGCTATAAATCGACATATCAGAGTAAAACCAAACCAAGCATCCTTTCGATATACGAATACGTTCAGACTTGCCTTTGACGCAGAACCCGGAGATCACGGGTTCGAGTCTTACGGGCACCACTGGAGTTATTCGCTGTATCCTTGGTTTCGTGTCCGAATGGGTTCAACCCTCTCTGATATTCATGAACAGGAGATGGGTGTTCCACAGGGCAGCATACTCTCTGTCACACTTTTTAATATAAAGATTAACAGTATAGTAAAATGCATCAATTCAGGTGTGGATTGTTCGCTATATGCTGACGACTTTGTTATATGTTATCGTGCAAAAAACATGAATACTATCGAGAGACAATTACAACAATGTCTCAATAAACTTCAGACCTGGTCTGATGAAAATGGTTTTAAATTTTCTAAATCTAAAACTAATTGTATGCACTTTTGTCAACTTCGTAAACATCACGAAGACCCCCATCTAACACTGGATGGCTCACCAATACCAGTAGTGGATGAGACAAAATTCCTTGGTCTTATTTTCGACCGTAAATTAACGTTTATACCACACCTTAAATACTTGAAGGACAAATGCCTTAAAGCTCTTAACTTACTTAAAGTTGTTGCAAACACTAATTCGGGAGCAGATCGAAAAGTCCTCTTGAGACTTTACAGATCTCTTATCAGATCCAAGTTGGACTACGGCTCGATAGTTTATGGATCGACACGCAAGTCGTACTTGCAGATGCTCGACCCTATACATAATCAAGGATTACGACTCGCCTTAGGTGCCTTTCGTACATCACAAGCCGAAAGTCTATATGTTGAAGCTAATGAACCATCACTGACTCATAGACGGGACAAATTAGCTCTTCAATACGCCATTAAATTAAAGTCTAACCCTTCAAACCCAACTTTCGATAATGTTTTTAATCCTAGTTGTGAACCTCTTTTTGATCGAAAACCGAAGGCCATTCGACCATTTGGTCTTCGTATTAAACCAAAATTAAGAGACACTGAAATCGACCTAAATTTGATTGCCAAGTACAAAGTACCACAAATTCCACCGTGGACTTTGGAAACACCAACAATTATTTTTGATCTTTGTAATAATAACAAATCTAGTACAGACCCTACTGTCTTTCAAAGCAAATTTAATGAAATTGAATCCAAATACAGTAACTTTCAACATATATACACAGATGGCTCTAAAGATGGAGATAAGGTAGCTGCAGCAGCTGTTGTTCACAAACACAGCATAAAGAGCCGCCTGCCTGACAAGGCCTCTATCTTTTCAGCTGAACTTAAGGCAATTGAACTTGCCTTAAATTATATTCAGGAATCTGATGATGACCATTTTGTAATATTTTCTGATTCCCTTTCATCTCTTCAAGCACTGGGTAATATGAAACATGATAACCCAATTGTGCTTCAACTTTTAGAAAAGTACAATTCTCTTATAATTGATAATGCTATTATTTTCTGCTGGCTTCCAAGCCATGTAGGAATACGTGGTAATGATAGAGCTGATAGTGCTGCTAAGGCAGCATTAGATTTACATATATTTAATACCAAATTACCTTATACTGATTTTAAAAGTTGTATTAACACATATATTCGTAACTCTTGGCAAACCGCTTGGGATGTGTCAGTTAACAATAAACTCCATTCAATTAAACCGTTACTCGGAGAATGGCGTTCTTCTAGTAGACCCATTCGTCGAGAGGAAGTTGTACTAGCCCGGTGCAGGATAGGGCATACACGTTATACTCATTCATATTTATTACAAGGTGAGCAATTACCAGAATGTATACCCTGCTTTGCACCGTTAACGGTCAAACACATCTTATTGGAATGTGTAGACTTTGATCCTATGCGTCAAAGGTACTACAATGTCAATACTATGAAAGAGTTATTTGATACTGTAGATTTTAGTCTTGTTTAAGATTTCCTAAAAGAGATCAGACTATATAAATCATTATAATGTGTTCTTATATATATATATATATACTTGTTTATATACCCGTTGACGGGCATTTATTGATTTACATACTTAGTTTATATTACACCTTATCATCCCTTATTTTTTAGTAGTTTTATCTTTATATATTTACATTAATTTTTAAATAATACTTATTTCTTAATTTTTCGTCTATATTTGCGCACAATAAGACCTATTTATGTGTCGACGTGCCGTAAAACACCGTTCATCCATTCATTCATTATTACATAAGAGTTCACTCTTATTACATAAAAGTGGGGAAAGGTTCCCGGATTGCTAGATTCCTATGTATCCTTCGATTCGCTCGGGAGCTGCACGAAATAACATGTTTTTATGTGTTGAGGAGAAGTTTATCAACAATCAATTCAGTTGATCGGAATATCCTAATTTAGATTCCTGCGTGCCAAACTTCGAGTTATATACTGAACCAAACAAGTAACGATACCATTATAACATGGTAAATGCCATTGCTCGTATTCGAGGCTGTGCGTGGCAGAGGTCATGAACAATATGATAAACACAATGATGGGTTATATACAGGGCATTGTTTTCGAAACGATATCTGCGGGAAAAAAAGCAAAAAGTTTAAATTTAACAGCTATGCAGAAGTTAGAATTTCGTTCTTTTTTCAATGTAAAGGGAGGTAATTCCACAAATTGTAAACTTTGGTTAGTCATATCTTTATAATGACAAGGTTATTGTCAATCGATTTTGCCTTTTTTAAAACTTGAGACCCACAACTGACATTTAATAAAGTTTAATCGCGCTCTTTATCATATTTGTATTTTTTAAATCTGAAATATGCTGTTTTAACAAATTTGGAGATAACTCTGATACTTACATAGGAAAACAAATAATAACTGAAAAAGAATATCCATTATTGTGTTAATTATATTGTTCATGACCTCTGCCACGCGCGCGTAGCTTTGAATACGAGCAATGGAATTTACTATGTTAGTATGTATCGTTACTTGTTTGGTTCAGTATATAATACTAAAGTGGCACTTACTTTGTAATTACAAAGTTCAGGCTTAGTATGTGACCCAAATTGTTGTCATCTTATATTCGTTGCAAATATTACTTTATATTATCACACTGCACGATAAATGGCACCGTCTGCGATGTTAACGCTGATGTGATGTCTTAGCGACGCACTGGTTAGAGGTATAATGGCAGATTCTGGTTCCATAGAACAAGAACATATATATGTTTTCATTTTGTTTATATCTCATTGTAATATTCCGCTGATACCAATGGTCTGACGTATTTGTTTGTATAACGTTATAACATAAAACATTTGACCGATTGAGGTGTAATTACACCATTGCGTTTGTGCTTCCGTGGTGTATGGTCAAATAGTGCCTAATAAAAAACGTTTCCCTGCCTTACTAGTGATACAAAATAATCACTTTTGATTGCTTTTTGTCATTATTACCTATAATTCATCCGAATGATGTATTGGGAACATGTATTAGTGTTTGTTTGAAATATTTAATTATAATTGACAAAGACAGTAAAGCGAAAGTAGAAATGGGGTAAATCTATCTGTGACGTGTCACAATAGAACGTGACGTCATTTAACAGATTGGCTTTTTCTTACGACAAATGATACCCCTGTTTTATTGCATTTTTATATTGGCGGACGCTCGATCCTTTGATTGATATGTGTTTTAAACAATTTCACGGAGACAAACGCGCATGTTTTGCCTCTTAGCATACATTCGTCCTATATAAAACGAAGAAGGAAAATCAATGGTGTAATGACACATTGAGACCCCTGCCGTAAAGCAAACTTTTGTTACAGTTAATTGTTTTCTTATTTCTGCTATGTATCTCTGTTATTTGATCACACGTGCGTTGACTTTTGATAAAATACGCAAATGCATTCATGATACAGTGTGGCCTGTGATCTGTTCTCCATCCGGCTGAGAGGTTCGTTACAGGCTGGTATTGGAATGCATAGCTTCTGTTTGACTAGAATGACCCCAACAACTATTTTAGTTCTTGAGCTGGCTGTAGACCCCCCTCCCCCCCCCAGGGGGAATTTTGTAGGGTATGATTTTCTGAAAGAACATACATTAAGCTTCAAAATGAGACATGTGTGCCATCTGAGCGTTGGGGCTTTAGTGAGTTTTGGGGGAAAACGTTGCGTTTTTAGACGAAAATCGCCAAAATCTGGAATTATTTTTTAGAAAAAGAATGAAATATGTTAGAACCAATTTGAATGGATGGAATCTTTCTCGGAACGCATCTCTACATGTCCCACTATATAATTTATGGATCCGATACTTAAATATTGAGGTTTTGGGTAAAAATGTTAAAAAATTGAATAAAATCGCTGATTTCTGTAATACATTGGGGGTATTTAATTAAAAATTAGAAATATATCTAATACAATAGAAAAAAGAAATATTGTAACCTTTTTGGGCAGGGCAAGGTCTAGTGATTAAAAAGAAAAAAGTTCCAAACCACATGATGTTTGGAAATGCCTTAATTTTGGGGCGAAAAATGTGTATTTTTGTCAAAAATCGCCGGAATCTGGAATTCTTTTTTAAAATTAGTTTCAACATAAACTGATCAAATTGAAGCAATAAAATGTTGTACAGCACATATATTCAAGTTTTTCCTGGCATCATATATAACATATGTGCTCAAATATTGGCATTTTAGGGCAAAATGTTGAAAAAAATGACAAAACTCACTGATTTCTGTAATCCATTTTGGGTATGGGTTAAAATTTAGAAAAAAATATTTAATACAATAGAATAAAGACATATTGTAACATTTTGGATAGACAGAGGTCCAATAATTAAGAAGAAAAAAGTCATGAACCATATGATGTTTAAAATATTGCCTTAATTTTCAGGCGAAAAATGTGTATTTCCGTAAAAAATCAACGGAATCTGGAATTATCTTTTGAAAATAGTTTGAACATAAACTTATCAAATTGAAGCAATAAAATGTTGCACACTATACATATCCAAGTCATTTATTGTATCAGATATAATATATATGCTCAAGTATTTATATTTTAGGGCAAAATGTTGAAAAAAATTACTAAAATCGCCGATTTCTGTAATGCATTGAGGTATTGGGAAACAAAAGTGCATAGAAATAACGGGAAAAAAAATATTGTAACATTTTTGCAGTCCAATGTGCAATAATATACCAGAAAACCCATCAGAAGATGGTAAATGCTGCTTTATTTTGTTGGAGGAAAATGTGTTTTTAATAAAACATAAACGAAATCTGGATTGTTTTCTTCAAAAAGTAATTTCAACATACATGTTACAACGACATATCGCCAGATGAGAGAATAAAGTGCCGTCTTTCTTCTATGGAACATTCCTATTCTCACCTGGCGATATTGCCATTGACCCATCATGCGCTTCCAAGGAGTGCATGGCAGGCTGACATTTTATTTGCTCAAACAAGCCTGCTCTAGCTGATACCTTATGAGAATTTGTTAAAAAATGGCATGACAGAACCTCCCGAACAATACAACACATCATTTACTAGTTGTTGAGCTGGCTGTAGACACCCCCCTTCTCCCGAACTCAGGTAGCCCTCCCCTTATACGGTCTAGCGACCGAGTGCCACGCCGTTGAGTCACAAAACCTGTGGGTCGGCCCAGCGGCCGTCGGCACTGGGCCGCTCAAGGCTATTTCTCTCTATATAACTATACTGTATATAGCTCTAGGTGCCATGTTCGAGACCCGAACTCGGGAAGCCATCCCACTGAAACGACCTAGGGATTGAGTGCCACGCATAGCGAGGACCGTTGCCGACGGCTGACCACCGTTCCCGTTGGGTCACAATACCGGTGGGTAGGCCCAGCGGCCGTCGGCTGCGGGTCGTTCAAAGCTATGTACTATATAGCTCTATGTGGCATGTTTGAGACCCGAACTCAGGCAGCCTTCCCCCTGATACGACCTAGGGACCGAGTGCCACGCGTAACGAGGACCGTTGCCGACGGCTGGCCTCTGGTCCCGTTGTGTCACAAAATATGTGGGTCGGCCGAGCGGCTATCGGCCGAAGGTCGTTAAACGCTATTCCGTCTATTTAACTGTATATAGCTCTATGTGCCATGTTCGAGACTCGAACTCGGGTAGCCCTCACCCTGATAAGGCCTAAACACCATGTACCAAGCATAGCGGGGACCTTTGCCGACGGCTGGCCACCAGTCCCGTTGTGTCATAAAATATGTGGATCGGTCCAGTGGCCATCAGCCGATGGTCACTCAACGCTATTTCCCTCTATGCATACATAACTATACTGTATAAAGCTCTAGGTAAGTTACGAGGTTCGAGACCCGAACTCGGGTAGCATCCCCACTGATACAGCCTAGCGATTGAATGCCACGCGTTGCCGGGACCTTTGCCGACGGCTGCCCACTAGTCCCGTTGTGTCACCCAATCGGTGTCGGCCCAGCGGCCATCGGCCGAAGGTTGTTCAACACTATATCCTTCTATATAACTGTATATAGCTCTATGTGCCATGTTCGAGACTCGAACTCGGGTAGCCTTTCTCTAAATATGGACTAGCGACCGAGTGCCAAATGTACTGGGGACCTTTGCCAACAGCTGGCCACCGGTCCCGTTGTGTCGCAAAATATGTGAGTCGGCCCAGTGGCCGTACGCAGAGAGTCGCTCAACACTATTTCTCTATTTATAACGTATACTGTATATAGCTCTATGTATCATGTTCGAAATACCGGTAACGTGATAAAGTCCAAGTCGCAAGTTGGTACACGTACATGTTCCAAAATGCTCTACACATAATGGGCTTTCAGAAAAATAGGGTGTACTAAATTCCCCTTGGGGTGAGGGTTACTCCTACTAGCTTACAGTCTATTTTCTATTGTACCAGTATTATATATTTTTCTAGATTTTAATCCCATACCCGCAATGGATTGCAGAAATAGTGATTTTGGTCCTTTTTTCCAACATATTTCAGCAGATATGTTATATATGATGCAAGAAAACACTTGAATATGTATACTGTGCAACATTATATAACTTCAATTTGATAAGTTTATGTTAAAACTATTTTCAAAAATAATTCCAGATTCCGTCGATTTTTGACAAAAATACACATTTTTCGCCTGAAAATTAAGGCATTTTCAAGCATCATACGGTTCGGGAATTTTTTTTACTTAATTATTGGACCTTTGTCTATCCAAAAATGTTACAATGTGTCCTTATTCAATTGTATTAAATTTGTTTCTATATTTTAACCCAATAACCCAATGGATTACAGAAATCAGTGATTTTTGTCATTTTTTCCAACATTTTGCCCTAAAATGCCAATATTTGAGTACATATGTTATATAATGTGTCAGGAAAAACTTGAATATGTATGCTGTGCAACATTCTATTGCTTCAGTTTGATAAGTTTATGTTCAAACTAATTTCAAAAAATAATTCCAGATTCCGGCGATTTTTGACAAAAATACACATTTTTCGCCCCAAAATTAAGGCATTTCCAAACATCATGCGGTTTGAGACTTTTTTCTACTGAATCACTGGACCTTACCCTGCCCAAAAGGGTTACAATATTTCTTTTTTCTATTGTATTAGATATTTTTCTATTTTTTAGTTAAATATCCCCAATGTATTACAGAAATCAGCGATTTTATTCAATTTTTTAACATTTTTACCCAAAATCTCAATATTTAAGCATCAGATCCACAAATTATATGGTGGGACACGTAGAGATGCGTTCCGAGAAAGATTCCATCAATTCAAATTGGTTCTAATATATTCCATTCTTTTTCTAAAAAATAATTCCAGATTTCAGCGATTTTTGTCTAAAAACGCAACGTTTTCCCCCAAAACTCACTAAAGCCCCAACGCTCAGATGGCACACATGTCTCATTTTGAAACTTACTGTATGTTCTTTCAGAAAATTATACCCTACAAAATTCCCCCTGGGGGGGGAGGGTTTCTCCTACTAGCTCACAGCCTATTTGTATTTCTCAGAGCTATACACTAAGTATGTTCTCTTTTTCCATGGATATATGCAACTGTTTCTGTCTTTGTTTCTGTCTTTTAAATGCAAGATGTTTCAATTGGATGCATTGCATGTCCTGGCTAAAAACAGAACTATAGCCTCTCCGAACATAAACTATATTCAAATTAAATACATTACATATCTATGTATGTCCGTACATATATACAATAATCTAATTATATCACGTGTGCTTCGTTTTATGTATCCACATATTTCCCATCTCAAAGCGCGGTTTCCGAAATTTCTCATTATTGATAATCTACTTCTGCTAAATTTAACTTTCCCGTTCGTTTTGGAATGTATAACATAACTTTGCTCTTTATCAGATTGTCTGACCTAGCTTCAAAACACTCAGGAATATCCAAAAACTGTCTTAAGTCACGGTCATGTTCAATTTATGTCACGTGGATCAAAAATAAGGAACATGTTTGCAAAGTCTACAGACATAAACCAGAACTAAATTACCAAGTTGTATTATTTATGCGCAATAATGCTATTGGTGTCAGAGCGATGACAAAGTACTTCCGGGTCGTAGGATACTTAAATAGTTCCATTGAAAAAGATCCAAACTTTGTAATTTGCATGTGTTTTCCTCAAGATTGATTTTCATTTCACAGTTAAAATTTAACCAGATGTTAAATTGTATGTCTGTTGTAATGAATAGCAATTATTTTACTGTGTTGTCCAAGACTATGTTGTCGGAGAGCACGAACACAGCGGATAGGTAGACATGCGCCTTTGACACGTGTTTATTTTAAAATACGCATAGTGTGAATGAATGACGTGAATTGTTGAAAACTGAATCAGTGGGGGTTTTTTAATGTCAAAAACAACACAAACATGAGATTTGTTTGCATACCGGATAAGGTTATCCGCGTTTTACATTGGTGATGGAAAGCTTAATCTTACACAACGGGGAAAATAAATGTCACGCGTATCAACAATGACGTCAATAACGTCAACGGTTGCATGACGTCACCGTGGAAAAACAACACGCACAACGTTAGTAATTGGAGACGCCAACGCACAAAATGTCAATCATATGCAAGAAAAATAATCAATCATTGCTATTCAGTCAATATTGGGAATTCCAATCCACGTTATAACTGTTCAAACAATTATATCCCATTTTGAAATTCCTTTTCCGGATACCAATGAAAGATTCTTATATTCTGACTGATATTCTATTGATGAGAATGACAGAAAATAACTGGCACTTGAGCCGTAAATATTATATAAAAAAAAATAGAAATAAAATTAATACGATACCCCTATTATATATATAACACATGGTAAAGAAGCTTGTTAGACACCAAGTTGAAATACCTCGTTTCGAAGTAAATATCTTTGTCAAATTAGCGAATTAATTCAAATCCTGTAGACAGTTATTTACGTCTGATTTCCATTTATCACAGTATATTCCCAGTTCGTACAAAAAAGCACTCTGTGGAGAAATTTAAGTAAAATCGTCGATTACTACCATAACAATATTTCCTACTTATGTTTACTACCGGTTGTACTCAAAGAAGTGACCCGATTTGACGATCTTCGGGTTCTGATTACGTATGTTTTTACCGTTTTAATAACATCCAGTCGGATCACTAATTAAATGCTGTTGAACGGCTCATCAGCACAGCATATGTTATTTAGACCCGCACCAGAGAGTGTGGAGGGATACACATTAATTCGGAAAACTAACCTACTAATGAATATATCAGTTTACTTGCTCGGAAGATAAATTCCGATACACGGGACCGCCGGTTTACCGTCCGCATCCGATGAACGAGGCCTTGGGAAAGAATCTAGCCCAAGAACACACCCACGAAATAAAATAATACCAAAAAGTGAACCTTACTATGGCATATTAGGTAGCTAGTTGTAAAGTGATGCCTTATTTAGAAATGTTTTATCATTCATTACATTTATATTATTAATATTCTAATTGACAATATTGAACTCATCCACCTGCATGGATTTTGAAGAACAAAAAATGACATTATTGTCGTTTGAGAGTAGCGAATTAGACGATAATTGATTTCTCTAGATGTGAGTGATTCTCATAGGGGGCGCACTCTCAGTGGAGTGCACGTGGCGTGTAGAACGCCAGTTTTTGCCATTCAGCGTTGGATGACTGACCAGTTAACACGTTCACATTTTAGATTCTTAGTAAATCCTGTTGCAGTAACTTACATATTATGGACTTGAAGACATTTCAGGATATTGATGTTGTCCGGGCTGTATTGGTTCCATTGATTATTGAAACGTTTGTACTTTTGATAGTTAAAGATCAAGTCCGAGATCTTATCCTGAGTGATACCTTGAATAAAAATGTTATCGGATACATGTTTCCCATACGTGGGTTTTTCGCGGACGGCTCGGTATCACATTGATGGTGCTCTGTTTAAAGTACGACGTGATTGGTGGAGCTGGTGCAGTGGGGATGACATTTTATATCTTAGAAATAATAACATTTGTTTAATACAGTTTAATTCTAATTTATCACCAGTGATATCAAGTAATTCCGTCGAAGGAAATTGTATTATATAAGGGAAAATACTGGGTTGATTGTATCCTAAAACAGTAGATATAAAATCTTGTCTCCTTTGCTTATTCAGTTGTCGGGAAGTATTGCGTTTGCTTTATATGTACTGTACAGTTCGCGTAAGCGATCTGGGATCAGTTTGGCATATTTCATGTGAAAATAATAGACTGGCGAAAGTCTGTGATGAGAGACTGCTATATTTTAAAGGTGCAGTTTCTTATGTATCTTATTATAAGTTGAAGGTGAAGTGTTTGTTATTAATTAATGTTAATAAGGTCAGTCAGTCGGTCGTCCAATGGCTTATACCAATAAATAATAAATATACATTTATAACATATTGTTGTTGTCGTGATACTCCTATTAGAAGGGTGAGTGTTAAGAGAACAATAAGCATTGCACGTGTAAATAAAACAATAACACATACCTTCCTATTATATCTAACGGTAACATGCGTTGTTCAGTCCTTATAGAAAACAATTGATACAAACAAAAACAAAAATTCTGTTTCTCTTTATTATTTATTTGCCGCGTTGAGGTTTCGAACCGATGATGTGCTAGATTACAAGTTCTTGCCGTAGCCTTCTAATTCATCCCATCTTCACACCTTTATGCAGGTATAATACAAAGGGACGCTACTCTAATGATGTAAGGGAAGCAACTCAAAAACGTTTTACTTACGTTGACTATATTTAAATAGTGCATACCGCCAAAAGGTTGGGCACCGAAGCTATAAATCCGCATATCAGAGTCAATCCAAACCAAGCATCCTTTCGTTATACGAATACGTTCAGACTTGCCATTGACGCAGAACCCGGAGATCACGGATTCGAGTCTTACGGGCACCACTGTGGTTATTCGCTGTATCCTTGGACAAAAACGTCCCTTAGCCTCCTCGTCGTTGGGAACGTAGTCCGGACGCTCGTCCTTCGAATGCAATCCTCCAGGCCCGATATGAAACCACATCACTCTTATTACATTTGCTAGATTCCTATGTATCCTTCGATTTGACCGGAAGCTGCACGAAATAACATGTTTTTATGTGTTGAGGAGACGTTAATCAACAATCAATTCAGTTGATCGGAATATCCCAGTTTAGATTCCTGCATACCAATCTTGAGTTACATAATGCTACTGTGGCACTTACTTTGTAATTACAAAGTTAAGGCTGAGTGTATGACCCACATTGTTGCCATCTTATTTTCGTTGCAAATATAACTTTATATTATCACGCTGCACGATGAATGGCACCGTCTGCGATGTTAACGCTGATGCTATGTCTTAGCGACGCACTGGTTAGAGGTAAAATGGCAGATTCTGGTTCCATAGAACAGGAACATATATTTTTTTTTTTAAATTAATTCTTCATTTCTTCATTTTTCATCAATTTTTGCGCACAATATGACCTATTTATGTGTCGACGTGCCGTAAAACACCATTCATGTATTCATTCCATCCGGCTGAGAGGTTCGTTACAGGCTGGTATTGGAATGCATAGCTTCTGTTTGACTGGAATGACCCCAACAACTATTTGTATTTCTCAGATCTATACACTAAGTATGTTCTCTTCTTCCATAGATATATGCAAATGTTTCTGTCTTTGTTTCTGTCTTTTAAATGCAAGATGTTTCAATTGGATGCATTGCATGTGCTGGCTAAAAACAGAACTATAGCCTCTCCGAACATTAACTATATTCAAATTAAATACATGATGTATATTCCCCCCAGTCGGTGGTGGGGTGATAAGAATCAACCGACTGCTCGTTACTTAGCAGAGGGGTAGGACCCTCCCCCCCCCCCCCCCACCCCCGAAATGTAACCCACCTGTTGACCGTGGGTGGCAACCCGTGTCTTGGAGAAGGGAGTCCTGGTGGTTGAGTGGCGTGGAGATCTGGTAGTTATCTCCGCGTTGCAACACACCACTTTGGTCCGGACTTCAACTAGACGGGCGGTCAGATTTGGCCCGATCTGATCAATCGGTTTGTCATGCCAGCTGTAGGAGATCCGACCTTATTATTCAGACAGTACCAGTACACAGTATCTTACTTACCTTTTATATTGTTCTACTTTAAATATTATATAGATAGGGTCTTTTATGGTGGTGGCGCACGGGCTAATCATGTATTTCAAAACGCTATATGGCTATACTCATGCCACTTTTTAAGCGGAACATAAGTGCGGCTCTTTCACTTTTTAGTTAAGGGGTTATGTCCGCTGGGTCGTATGGGGGGTCTGATGCGTTAGCTTTATATGAGTATATCTTCTACGTATTCTTGGCATTTTGACTGTTGGATATCCACAGCAAATGTCCCCTTGTTTGACTCCGAGGTGGGTGAGAAGCGTGGAAGATGAATTCTTAACGCCCATCATGGCATCACAAAACGCACAAACTACTAACAAACGGAAAAAAACAGAACGTGAATCTGATACTGAGGAACCAGTGATCAATCAATCCTTTCCTCGTTTTCTTATCATCGAATCGGAAGACGGGGAAAGACCTGTTGCAGATATGTCACATTTTGTCATTCAAAAAACTGTCCAATCCATCGCTGGACATGTCAAACAAATCAAAAAATTAAAACACAAAACTCTACTTATTGAAACTGGAAAAAAATCTCACTCTGACAATTTATTAGCAATTAAACAAATTTTAAACACCAAAGTCAAATGTTACGCTCACTCCTCTATGAAAAAAAAGAGTATGATAATGGACCTTTGGAAACGGCCGAGCACGACACATACGAAATATTGCAGTCTCGGTTTGATTGAGACTGTTCATGAGTGGTAGTGAAATATGCTAGCTACCGCTCACGCCCTCTAGCCCCGGGTTGAGCAGAACTCAATATTCATAAAATCAACAGCACAAAATTTGAACATTTCCAAAGGCGTCATCAGGTGCCCGGATCTCTCCGGAGTACCTGAAGAAGAAATTATTAACGAGCTTGCGCCACAGTTGGTTACTGCGGCTCGCCGAATAACCATAAAGAGGAATGACAAAATTATCAGTACAAATACTATCATCCTCACATTTGCAACACCCGTCTTACCAAGAACAATAAAGGTGGCATATCTTCAATTGCATGTTGACGCCTACATTTCAAATCCGTTACGTTGCTACAACTGCCAAGCTTTTGGGCACCGCAACTCCAGGTGTACTAAAGAAGAACGTTGTGGTAAATGTGGCGAGTCTGCATTCAAGCATAACGAATCAGATTGTCCTAACGACCTCAAATGTACCAACTGCGGTCTAGGACATCACGCAAATTCAACATTATGTGATCAATTTAAAAAGAAAAAGAAATCATAACACAAAACATTCCCTTTCCAGAAGCAAGAAAATTGATTGAAGAAAAATATAAAATTTCAAATCCGACCTCTTACGCATCTATTCTCAAAACAACAGCAACACACACAGAATGCAGGGATGCAAGTACGCAATACGAACCACAGTCAGAAATTCAAAATACAAAGAATACTTCCTCAGTATCAAATCCAAACAAAAGTCAACAAACACAACTTAACAAACCAAAATTAAACTTTTCACCTAATCAAACTTTTTCATTTAAATCAAACACAAAATCGGCAAGCTCTGGCAATGCCAAGAACATGTCAATTTCTCAGAATTTGAAAGCGGGTCCTTCTAAGACTGTGAAGTCTAGTAGTTCCCCAGTCGTGAAGCCTAATACTTCCTCGGTTGGAAGGCCTAGTGCTGCTCCAACTTAGGAAGTTGGAAAGCCTAGTGCTTCTCCAACTAGGGAGCACAAGGAGCAGCCAAAGGTGTCGAACGGCCCTATTGAGCTGCATAACAAATTCGAACAGCTCATGGACATTTCAGAGCCAGCAGCTGCACTGCCACTTCCATCCTCTCATGAAAAGTTAGTTGAGGTGCCACTTTAGCTGACTTCTTCCAGGGAGGAGGATTCATCAGTGGAGATGTCGCTGCTTGAGTCTCCTAAGACCTCTGCTAAATCTAAGGCCAAAAATAAAAATAAAATAAAAAAAAACAAATTATGATGAAATCAGCTTAATTTTAAATGAACACAACCCTATTGCCTTTTGTCTTCAAGAAACATTCTTGAAGACAAGTGTTAAGGTATCTTTTAAACAATACTCACTATACAATCATATTTGTGATACCCGGGACAAGGCGACTGGTGGAGTTTCGATAACGTTAATCGAAACATTCCTCACAGACCTGTTGCGTTGAAAACAATTTTGCAAGCTATTGCGGTCAGTGTTACTATGCAAAGAGTCATAACAATATGTTCCTTATATTTACCACCTAGTTCTTCACTAGACCCTAAAGATCTAAATCACCTAGTTGCACAATTGCCATCACCTTTTATACTCTTGGGCGATTTTAATGCACACAACTACATCTGGGGTTGTAAAGATATAAACGATAAAGACAAGAAAATTGAGGATTTCTTAGCCAAAAACAATTTGTGTCTTTTTAATAATAAGTCACATACTTATTTACATCCTGCTACAGGCTCTCATTTTTCCATTGATTTAACAATATGCGATCCAACGCTTTTGATGGATTTTTCGCTTCCCCATATTTCTTGAAAATATCGGCCCTCCACTTCTCGAAAAAACGCAACGATGGAAACTTCGCAAGGCTGATTAGACTACGTTTCAATCTCTTTGCGAGGAACAATTAAAGCCTTCCGTTTTCGAGGATGTCGAAGACGCAACCGCTCTTTTTACCAAAACTCTTCACGATATAGCTGATCAAACTATTCCAAAAACCTCGGCAAATCCTAAACGCCCACATAAACCATGGTACGACGCTGGCTGCAAAAAGGCAGTCAACGATCGTAAAGCTGCATTAAATAATTTAGATAACTTTAGAGTTTTTCGTGCGAGAGCCCGTCGTACTATTAAGGATAGCAAGAGGAAATCCTGGAGTATCAAAGTATCAAAGTGGATTCCGGCGCCAACGAGGCACAACAGACAATCTCATACGATTTGAATCGTTTATTAGGGAAGCTTTCATCAAAAAAGAACATCAAGTCGCTGTAGAAGACTTGGAGAAAGCTTATGATACTGCATGGAAGTACGGTATTATGAATGATCTTCATGACCTTGGTCTTAGAGGCCGATTACCCATTTTTATAGAGAAATTCTTAGATGATAGACAGTTTCGTGTCCGAATGGGTTCAACCCTCTCTGACATTCATGAAGAGGAGATGGATGTGCCACAGGGCAGCATACTCTCTGTCACCCTTTTTTAATATAAAAATTAATAGTATAGTTAAATGCATCAATCCTGGGGTGGATTGCTCTCTATATGTTGACGACTTTGTTATATGTTATCGTGCAAAAAATATGAACACTATTGAGAAACAACTTCAACAATGTCTCAATAAACTTCAGACCTTGTCTGATGAAAATGGTTTTAAATTTTCTAAATCTAAAACTAATTGTATGCATTTTTGTCAACTACGTTAACATCATGAAGACCCTCATCTAACACTGGATGGCTCACCAATACCAGTAGTGGATGAGACAAAGTTCCTTGGTCTTATTTTCGACCGTAAATTAACGTTTATGCCACACCTTAAATACTTGAAGGTCAAGTGCCTTACAGCTCTTAATTTGCTTAAAGTTGTTGCAAACACTAACTGGGGAGCGGATCGTAAAGTCCTCTTGCGACTTTACAGATCTCT
>JAWPHD010025406.1:0-16401 GCA_037043455.1 Cyrtodaria siliqua
TGTTCATATTCGCTATAATTGTTTTTGTTTTTTTAAATAAATAAATTATTTGTGTAACCAGATATCGTTTTTCACACTATTTTCCTATATTATGAACAAAGCAAGTTGAAATATTGACCTAAACATATTTAACCAAAAAATTAAGCTTAGCTGGATTTCAGCTATAAAATGTGTGTGGTGGCAGTGATTATTGTAACAGAAAGGGGAAGTAATCACTGCGGGGAGTTTAGAAACAAAATTGTATGAATCGCCTCGGTTTCCATTGCTTGTTTTCAAGACAAACGTCTAGGTCATATACCACTATTGCATTTCCAATAGGCCTCCATTCTAGCCTTTTGGCCTACAACCCCTATTCCTATATCACAACGGATGATAAAACGTAACTTTGTTTTAAAGAACTTAGACACTCAAAAATGACCAGCAAATTGAGAGTATTCTAATGCTTTCATCCTCTAATATTGCACTGCAGGTGGGCATCCCCAGAATGGCAGTAAAGTAATTTCACTTTTTGTAAATATAGTCTCAGTACAACTGTACCCATAAAAATGCAAATTTCAGTCAAAATATCCTAAATGAACATGTTTTATGTTGGAAATATATTTTTGGGATGTTTTATGGGGATTTGATATGATTTGGATAATTTAGTCCAGTCAGAATCTATAGTGGTATGCGATCTCTAGAATAGTTTTTCTGGTATCGTTTTAGATTTGTATTAACAATTAAGCGTCGAAGATGATTTCTTCGGGATCATTATTTCACGTGGTGTTTGAGATGCTGGGAATGCGCGATTTTACGACTTTACGCCAATCGTGATCAACTTACAACTTGAATGTACGTTATCAAAAAAACAACAGATTGTTTATAATTTCGGACTGAAAGAAAAAAGATTCTACAAGCAGCAAAATGATAACAAATTACTTTAAGAAGACAAATAATGCAACACTAAATAGTGAAACTGAAAGCAACATAAAACTAGAACGAATTCGACGTCGCTCCATCACAAATACCCACGCTTTCTTCAGACAGGCCACCCCACCCACCACCACACACACACACACACGTACAAGAGAACAACATTTATTATACACTATAATCCCTTCCTCAAAATGTTCGTTTGAGACATAATTAAAAAAAATTGACCTCCTGATACCCTCCCCCACCACCTACCTCCTCCAACCCCAGCCCCAAGTCCTTAGTTTTAAATAATAATAATAATAATGTGTATTCCTTTCATAGATGACTATTATACCGACTAATGTGCAAAAGTATGGAAAAATAACACTGTAATTAAATTATTAGTGTATTTGATGCCCCTTCCTCCAGGTCCCCACCGATAAAGTAGGAGGAAACAAATGTATACAGTGTAATCCCATCATCCTAATCTTTCATTTGAGACATAATTTAAAAAAAATGCAGGTGCCATCTGGGTCACATCACTAGAGTAGTGGCAGAAAAACAATAAACGTGGCTCCAGCATAAATGGACAGTTCTGCAGGTAGAAAATTCTAGTCCCATTCTCCATATTTTATCTCGATGTACATAGAGGATGAGCCTGGCATTTCATTCCTTTAGGCGCCACATAACCGTTCATGTGAGGTTTGGTGCACCCTAGAACCGGTTTAAACCCCCAATGGCCGTTGTTGCCACTGACCGTTCCAAGACGGTAGCCCTATTGTCAATCCTTTTGTGTTTGTGATGTCGTTTGCATTTTTTATTACTTTTGCATTCTCGTTTGTCTGTTTGCGTGTTTGTTTTTGTGTTTTGTGGTTGACTGTCGTCCTTGAATGCTGCTTTCCCTGTCCGATATTTTTATCTTTCTTTCATAGACGATTACATACCTAAACCAAGTTATGTGCACACATATGGAAAAATGACAGTGTAATTGACCTTTTGACCACCACCCAACCCCCATAGGGCCCCTGGGTGCGGAGCCAAAAATAATATTGCTTTTGCACGACGCCGTCATCATATGCTAAAATCATTATTCATACCCTAATTTGGTTGAATTCCGTTGAGCGGTTTAGGAGCAGATACGGTAATGGATGGACAGACGGACGAACGGACGCAATTTTAATATACCCTGCTTTTTTCAAAAACGTGGGTATAAAAATAATTGACCCCCTTTTACACTTCCCCCACCCCCATCATCATCATCATGTTTCATTGGAGACATTAATTACTAAAAAAGAAAAAAATACCCCTGGGAATTTCCTCGCCACCCACCCACTAGACACACGTTTGAGCTTGAAATAATAAAACCGTTTGATATGTTGTTTAATCTTTCATCATGTTCATAGGCGAATTACAAACAGCATTTTTTGTGCAACAATATGGTAAAATGACAGTGTAATTGAATCTTTAGTGTATATGACGTTTTGAGGGCCCCTGGGTGTGGAGCCATCATCATAATGTTTCATTTGAGACATAATTAACAACAAAAAAAAATCTCCCCCCGACCGCCCCACCCACCTTGGGGGCCCCCGGGCAGACGTCCGAATTCGAAATAATAAAATCGTTTTATATGTTGTTTACCTTTCATAGACGATAACATACACCAAGTTATTTGCAAAAATATGGAAGAATTAAATTGTATTTTAAGTGTATTTGACATTTTGACCCCCTCCTCCCTCCTTACTGGGAGCCCCTGGGCTCGGAGCAAAACATATTGTTGCTCTTGCACGCCGTCATCATATGGTGAAGTCATACCCTAAGTTTGGTTGAATTCCGTTCAGCGGTTTAGGAGGAGATGCGGTAATGGACAGACAGACAGACGGACAGAGGACAAACGGAGGCGATTTTAATATACCACGTTTTTTTCCCAATAACGTGGGTATAAAAAAAGTTTAAATTTAAAAAGTTAAGAAATCATAAATTAAAATGATTAAAAAATACTGTTTCCCTCTACTGTTTTTCTCTCCTTCAAAGGTTTGTGGAAGTAAATTTATACATAAGAAAGGTAGATATAACCTTTTTACTAACAATTTATTGCGACTATTTCCCTCCAAAACATGGAAAATCGCGCCTGGTTTTCCCCACAAACTAGGCTAGGTATACAACTTTAAATTGAAACTATCACGTCGTAGTTGTGTTATGTGATAAACAGAATCTTACATTCGTGACTGTGTATTATTGACTTTAATAAACTCTTTGGATAAAAAAATAGGATACTCGGTAAAGCCTCGTATCCTATCATATTATCCAACTCGTTTATTAAAATCAATATTACACAGTCACTCAGCTATATCTGATTCATCAACAAATGGTATCGACAATTGACGTTGTACGTTTATTTACGAATGACGCCACGCAAACGTCGACGTTATGCGCGTGAAATATAAAGCGCGAATAAATTGGGCTAATTGCTAGTGGGCGCTTTAATTGGCCTAATTTGCCCAGACCGATGTCTGCAAGTAAGTCATATTCATGATACGGTTTTGGCAGGCCGAGACTACATACCATCGTATGGACTTCTCGCGAGAGGTCTGGATGGTCGAAACTATGGTATGTTTAACATCTAGCATGGTTCCCTGATCTCCTACAACGATTTGCACAGGAGCAAAATATTGTGAGCAAAGCATTGTGGGAGGCCAGGGCTGTGCGAAGCATTGTGGGAGGCCAGGGACCCAGGCTATCGCGTGACATACTTTCTGTGTCTAGTGAATATTGACGTTTCCAGTTATATTGAAAGTAAACCAAGTTTGTAAATGCGTATGCAATAAAGGGTCCACCAAACTTAAGGATATATTTCGAGTATATTCCCATGCTCTTTCAATGAGCAAGCAGCGATGGGAAATACTAGGAAATATGACCTTAACTACAAAAAAATAGTATCTGGCTCAGCTCATAACCAAAACAATTAAATAATATAAGCTAATATGTTGCATGGCAGTTTCGTCCACAATCTGAACCAAACGTAAACACACCGCTTTGAATTTCGGTAAAACAGGTCAAAGTTCAGACAGAATAAAGTTCTTCAAAAAGTACTGCGTAAATTATTTTACAAATTTTCGCCAGAAGTCAGGTAAATGTATAAGAAATTCAGCAAAACAAGACCAGCTGTAAGTCCTTTAGGACAAGGACTCACATGTCCACCAAGATAAGCCCAAGAACGATCATATATTGCGGTGAATAATTTTTTTTTTCTAGGAATTTTACTGCTATGTTTTTGTATTATTATTATTATACATAATCAGTTATATGAGGCAACACACATGTCTACATACTCGAATTTCCAAAACCATTGCTCATGCTGAAGTTAAACTAGTTTAATATTTCATACACACATGCATAGATATATGTCTTAAAAACCAAACAGTGGAGCTTTTCTGTTTGATTTTACTATAGTATATTCAATTTGTCTATTCGTCGATTACAGAGAAATGTGGTTCACTTTTACCGACTTCTTTATTTTACCACACTTATTAATTGCAGAAACGAAAGCTTACACACTAACTAGTAAATGTAAATTACAACTTCTTCCTCTTTTGTTAATTTAAATAGAACCACATGGTTAAGAAATGTATACTAAAGGAAATAAGAAACGCAACTCGGGAATTTCCGCTACATAGTGTATGTAAAATATGCTGCTCTTAATCCGAATAGTACATGGCAACATGAAACTTTTCCTTTCGGAAAAAATACTAAAAGAACACATACGCCACTCCCCACAAACACCCTCCCCTCGCCCCCCTCCACACAACACACACGTGTAAGTAGTATAGATACTAGGGGTATAAGCACAATTTTCCCCCTCGCGACAAACAATCAGCAGTAATCGGTTGTCTCCAAATGACGATGGCATACTTGATGTCAGACCCCTCACAACTATACAAACTGCTCGAAATTATCGGTTTCAAGATCACCTTCAGCTATTAGCAATCTTATTTGTTTCACGTGCTCACAATAGTTTATAAAGTCGTTTTCGTCAGAAACTTTTCATTAATCATCTCTTTCATGCTTTTAATAAACATTTCAAAGTCTTTGTAGCACCCGATATCAGTATTAATTATATGAGTTTTTTTCAGTTTGCTGATTAATTCATCCTTAAAATACTCAACATCCTTGGCTACTGCATCTGCTCGTGTTTCACTAAAAATCCTAATTTGTTTTATCGCCAGGTCTGTAAGAAGCTTTATAGCAGTATTAGCTTCATGCTCGGCCTTTATCGCCCAATCTTTTTTAAAGCCGCGATATCTTCTTCCAATCGTTTCATATGACTTTCTTCAAACTCTTTGATCTCCTTGTTTGCTTTAGTTAAAAGAGTCTGTTCGTAGACAGCCTTTACCTGAAAAGACTTCACTATGCAGAAGCATTGCATCAATTCTTTCTCTATAATATTTCAAAACCTTTAATCCCTTATTACAAAGTTTTTTTGAATTTGTTTGTACTGATCTTTCGTGGTTGCATCCTTTTCAATTTTAAGTTGTTTAGTGACTGCAGCCCTATCGCGACCATTTTGTTTGATAATCTCACTAACCTGTTCGAGTATGTCTCCAAGTTTTGAGTTATCTCCAACTACACTCGACGGTAAGGGTAAGTCATGTATATCTATCACTTCTTTGTCGATTTTAGCATCTAGATCACCAGTAGTTGGTTTATGAGGTTCTTCAGCAAATAACTGGGATAATCCCTGATACATTTGTTTTTTGTGTACTTCCTCACCTTTTGCTGCTGGAAGAGTGGCTAATTGCTGACTTATTTCCGGAAGAGAAGCAAACTGCTTAGTTAACTGTTCGGACTGACTTTTCATTTCACCAGTCACAGGTTTAAATACTTCCGTGTATAAATCACGGCTAGCTCCTTCTTCTAGTCTTTTGCGGATAACTCTATTCTCGTATTCTTTAACAAGCTCACTCGCTTTTCGCTTTTTATCTGCTTATTATTTCCATTTTAACAAAGACATGTATAATATAAGGTTAGATTAAAAATAAGATAAGTTAAAATAAGTTAAGATAAGTTAAGACAAGTATTATCTAAGTATTATTATAATGTAAATTCCAAACTATGATATGAAAACAGAAAACGGTAATTTTAAACAAATATGGAACTTTATGCCAGACTGTTGTTTTAGAATGTTAATTTGTGGTAATTCAGGTTCTGGCAAAACAAACACATTAGTTCACATGCTATTAAAACCTCTAGTTTACTATGACAAAATGTATTTGTTTGCTAAAGACTTGGAACAATCGAAGTATCAGGTCTTGTCACAAAATCTTGAAAAGATAGCAAAAAACGAATAAAATCCCAGTTGAAGACGTACTAGAATGTTCGAATGATCAAGTTATCCCTGAGAATGATTTGGATTCTGATACTCAAAAGATAGTCATTTTTGATGATTATGTTTGTGAACGCAATCAAAATGATATTATTAATTATTTCATCCAGGGAAGACATAAACATTTTTGTGTAATTTATTTATCTCAATCTTATTACAAAACTCCCAAAGACATTCGTTTGAATTGCTCTCATTACATATTCTTTGCAACTCCAGTTAATCGTGAGCTGGGTATGCTTTCCAACGAACAAGGTGTCAGCAAAGATCAGTATAAAAAAGCAACTGACAAGCAGTACGACTTCCTGTATCTTGATCGCCCTAGATAGTTGGTTAAAAGAAACTTCACTGGTGAAATTTAATGTAATATATATTATATATAATGGGACTTTTTAATGATCTTGGTGAGGAAGTTACTACTGGCACTGTTAATATTACAAATTTTGGTATTGTGCTGTCTGAGTATGTAAAACAAAAACATTTGGTTAATTATCTTCACAAAGGTAAAAACCAGGAAAATGTTTTAAGAAGTGATCTCAACATGGATACTAATAAAATTACTAATGTTGGCAATCCAGAAAAAGCAGATGATGCAGCAACAAGGCAATTTACTCAAAAATTTGACAACAGGTGTTGATGATAATCTAAGTCTGATACAAAAGCAATTACAGACAAAGCGTGAGAAAATGATTGAAATTCAAAACGATTTGAAAGATGAAATACAACTTTTGGATGATGCTTTAAAAGAGTTAGAAAAGAAAGAAGATGGACTTGAAGAGAGTGAAAACTTCAAGAATTTAAGTGAACAAATAAGATCTGGTGTTCAAATTAGTAATACTCGGATTGAGGAAATCAATAAACAAATGGTTGATAACAATGAACTAGAAACTGCTATTGCTGATGCTTCAAAACAAATGAGAACTGCTTTTACTGAAGAAATAACTCAAATTAAAATATCAAATGGACAGACAATCTCTAACGTTTTCGATATCTGCAAAGAGTTTGAAGACATCAAAAAGAAAATGATTGACAAATTTGCACAGGAAAAAAGAAACACAGCTTTTGATCGAGAAATAGCTTTTTTGAAACAGTTTGATCAAAAGTCTGTAGTCGCCATGCGACAATTCTTGGTTTAATTGGCGAGTTGACATTAAAAGTAGAATATGCAAGCCGGATTATAATGTTGGAAGCAACAATAGACGGAATAAGCATTATGGATGATGGCGTTAATTATGTATCATACCCGACGCGAAAACCACTTGAAAGAACCAAACGTAATTATTTTCTCAGAGCGTTTACTCTTGTAACCGACCCATTTATAAATACTGGAGAATATTTTGTTGTTGTTGATGCAGGGCTCGATATTCGAAAATCCGGACGCTATATGTTTGAAATAGACTTTACTTATACAGGAGGGGACGTAATACATTTTTTTCTTGAGAATGCAAACAAGCAAAAGTTATTATATCCAAAACTAGAAAATAACAAACAAACAATAAAAGAAACATTTAAACTATTTCTAGCAGAAGGATTACCATTATTTTTCGGATCAGAAGTAAAAAGTAGCACTACCCAAGTTTTCAATTTTGAAAAATCAAGTTTTAAAATGTTTTACTTAGGTAGTTAATTTATCTACTAATATCTATAATAGAATTTAAGTAGCTAAACTTCTTAAGCATTTTATTTAATCTATCCTATATTAAATGGAACAAAAAATTGTATTATCATCAGAAAAAGCGTCAATAATTAATAGCTCAAATACGCCGAGTACTTTTACAACTGTATATGACAGACCATTAATATTAGGCAGGAACAAACAGTATGGAATTGGACTCGATAAGATTAATTCCATGACTTACTCGTGGTATAATATTAGTGAAGATTTTAATAACAAAGTGATAAGGTATCACAATGGAACATATTTGAAAACTATTAGTTTTGCAAATGGAAATTACAGTTTTGCTGATATTGATAATAACATAACAGCAACATTGACTGTAAACGGTGATTTAACTGATGACTCGCCTGTCCCGATAACCATCAAGTTTGATTTATCAAGTTTCAAATGTTTGGTTACCATTCATAATAATTTCATGCTTGATTTAAGAGAAACAAACTTTCACACCTGAATCGGGTTTGACAAAGATGCAGTTATTAGTGAAACTAAATTTGGAACTGTAACACCAAACATAACAAATTCTATCGATACATTGTATATCCACTGTGACTTGATAAGTAATTCTTTTGTTGATGGATCATACGGGATGTTATTTATGAAATAAGTACAGCTGATCTTACGAGATCGTATCCTTTTAAAGATGAACCGATAAGAGTCGGGTTCTGTGAAGTAAACAAAACGATCATTAACAGTATTAATATTTACATAACTGACTTCTCCGGCAAAATTATTAATTTAAATGGAGTTCATACATCATTTCGATTTGATTTGAAGGAATTAATGTAATATAAGTTATATATGACACGATTAAAAAAGTTTATGAAACTAGTACAGGAACATATACTCGAGTAGACAGATTAACTGAGGCTGGTATATTTGACATTTTTTCAAAGGTTGGATCACAAATATTTAGTGAGTCTGTAAAAACAGCAGGTAAGAAAGCATTTGAAACTGCTGGAAAACAAATCATAGAAAGTGGTTCTAAAAAACTTGGAGATGAAGTAGGAAAAATGGCTGCTGATAAATTAGTTTCAGTTATTAAACCTAAACCGAAAGGTGAGATAATTGTAAAAGAACTTACAAAGGCTGATAACAAAAAAGAAAACTGAAGAAGATGTAAATGCAAAATTTAACAGATTACTATCCGGAAGAGGAACCAAAAATATTAATGCGAGAATTAATCGATTAATTGATAGAAAATAATCTAATTACTAGTATACATAGATGTTTCGAAGTGATAAATATAATACTAGATATGAACATGTACCTATTCAGTTAGATACTCCCGCAACACAACCAGGAAATTCAACTAGGCAAATGAAAAGTGGTTATCAGTTTACACTAACTGATAGAAGTTCTTACTTTGATTGGTATAATGCATATTTTGAAATCAGTTTTCAAGTAAACAAGCTTGCTGATGGAGCCGCTTTTGTAGACTTTAACAAAATTGCTTTAATTAATGATGCAGCTTCACTAATTGATCAAATGCAAGTAAAGCAAAATGGAAAAATAGTTTACGATGGAAATAACCTTCACAGATTTGTTAATGTCAAAAGCTTGCTTGAAATTTCTGATGATTATGCAAAAACAACCGGAACAAATGAATACTTTTATTTAGATAATACTGCTGCTGCAGAATCTGCAGATGATCAATTATGTTATAATTCAGGATTTGCGATTCGTCATGCTTTAATCATAACTAATCAAAAAGTTGACTCTATAATTCCATTAAACAAATATTCCTTCTATAAACAAACATGCTTCCTCCTAGTCAGATTCAAATCAGCTTGCAACTGACAGATAATAATGCGTTAATTTTCAAAGATGATGGTCTCGCTGATGATGGTAGAGTAGTTATTAATAAATTAGTTTTGTGGATACCTAGAATGATATTTAACTCAGATGGTTTAAGTTACGTGATGACAAATCACATGATAACAACAAGATGGACTTACCATTATTTATTACCTTCGTGAAATGATACCAGAAAGTGGAAGTACTCAACTAACATAATCTGTATTTAGAATAACGTCCGATGTTAAAAATCCCAAACATGGTTTTGTTTATCTACAAAGGTTTAACAAGAGTTCTTCGCAAATACAAAATCCTCATCTTTTGGATACCTTTAAGCTCAATGTTGATGGTGCTCATTGTTATTTACAATCAGCTAGATTAGAAGTTGGAAATGGAGTTTATTATCCAGAAACCGAATACAGTTATGCTAATATCATAAGAATGTTTAGAGACATTATTAATTATTCTTACAAGCAAAATGATAAAAACACTGGAACTCTACTCAATGTGAGTAATTTTAAAAATATATATTTCGATTTGAGTTACATGGGAAATGAAGTTAGTGTTGATCCAAAACAACTAAGCTTGAGATATAAACTAAACAACGTTCCTACCGTTATATATAAAGTTTATGCTTTAGTATTATACGAGGAAAATGTTGTTATTGATACTGTTGGAAATGAACTAGTTATTGTTTAATCTAACTTATAATATATATGACTTACCAAAATTATTTAGTAATTGTGACAGATGGCCAGAAACGAAGTCTGGCAAAAGCATATGAAAACAAAAGTGAATTAACGCTCAGGCTAAAGAATAATCAACTAACTGGGAATTTTCCTTTGTTGTTAACGACAACTCAAATTAAAAATATTAAAAAGGCAATAAACGACGGACGCGGGTTAGATATAAATATATTAAAAACACAAATGAGATCTCAGTCTAAAAACGGAGGCTTTTTAGGAGCATTAGCTGGTTTGTTGACTAAAACTATATTACCAACAGTTGCAAAACTTGCACCAAAAATATTAGGACCTCTGGCAACAGGAGCACTAAGTGGATTGGCAAGTACTGGAATTGGTAAACTATTTGGAAATGGGATGGTAACTATTCCTAGTGACAAAAAACAAGCACTTCTTGGATCAAATAAATTAACACTTGCACAAAGAAACAAGATGATAAAGTCTAACGGTTGTTGTCCTATTACCTTGACAAAGCAGCAACGACAAGATGGAGGATTTCTTGGACTGTTTGCATCATTAGGAATTCCATTGATTGGATCTCTTATTAGTGGTTTAACTGGAAAAGGTTTGCAAGTAGGCAGAAAGGGAAAAGGACTGCGAGTTGATCGTGGAAATGGTTACAAGTTGACTCACAAATTAGATCATATAGAAGTATCCCATTCGTAAAAAAAAGTTAATTTTCAAAAAACGAGCCTATCTCTAACTTAGACATAATAAAGTGGGTTAAGTAGCTAGGCATACAGAAGTTCAGGGGTGTGTTTAGCAAGAACAAATTACCAACAACACAAAATAAACAAGAATGCGGTATTATTAATCTTGATGATTATACTGGACCTGGTACACACTGGACTTATTACTGTAATGAGTATTATTTTGATCCGTTTGGTTTGAGTCCACCAAAAGAAGTTTTAGCGTACATACCTAATATAAAATACAACACTATCCAGTACCAAGATATAACAAGTGTTCTATGTGGATATGTCTGTCTATTCTTCATTTAAAAGTCGCAAGAAGGAAATAGTACGTATGATATTCTTTACAAATTATTAAAACCTTACAAACCAGTAGAAAATGAAAACATCATAAAATCATATTTTGTAAACGAATTTTAGGTAAAACAAAGTTTAGTCTAATAATATTATATATGAGTTATTGTATGAAAGAAAAAATGGTAACAGAAAATATTAATCCTCAGTACGTTTTAGCAAAACATGGTAGAAAATGTTAAAAGCAATATGTGCGTCTTGTGGTATTACTAAAACACAGTTTGTTAAAAGTACACAAGGTGGAAATATTGATATTAATAAAGTGTTACTTCCTTTATTACCTAAACAGGTGTTAACACTTCCTGGTTTTAAATATTGCGGTCCGGGTAACCCACTTGATAGCGGAGAACCGGCAAACGAGTTAGATGCTATTTGTAAAGAGCATGATTATTGTTATGACGAAAATCCTAGTAATAAATCAATGTGTGATAAAAGCATGCTGGCCGGTTTAAAAACAAGTAAGTCTAAATCACTTGGGGAAAAAATCGCTAAGAATTTAATTGTTAAGCCGGTTATTAGTACTAAATACAAACTTGGTCTTGGAGCATTAAAAACAAGTAAAGGCGTTGAAATGGATTTACAAGTCAGCAGATGAACTTCTTAAGCCTATACGAAGAAAGTTCACTCAACCATGTCAACGCCGTGTGATTGTCAATGAAATTGATAAAATATGGTCTGCTGACTTGGTTGATATGCAATCGTTTGCAAAGTATAATAAAGGTACTAAATACTTGCTTACTGTTATTGGTGTATTTAGTAAATTTGCTTGGGTTGTGCCGGTTCCAAATAAAACAAGACAATGTTAATTGCTTTGGGTTGACCAGGGAGTAGAATTTTACAATGAAATGTTCAAGCAGTTTCTTGTTTATAATAATATCGAAATGTATCATACGTTTAATTTCGGAAAAGCTGTAGTAACTGAACGATTTAACAGAACATTAAAAGAGAGGATGTGGAAATATTGCGCAGCAAACAATACAAACACATATTTAGATTTGTTGAAAAAAATGATTGACAAGTATAATAGCACAAAGGAGTATTAAAATGATACCGACTGAAGCAAGTGATAAAAAGAATAAAGGAATGGTGTATTTCAACTTGTATGGAAAAATGAGAAGTAATCAAATTAAGCTAAAGATTAAAATAGGGGATAATGTTAGAATCAGCAAATATAAAAGAATGTTTGAGAAAGGTTATACTCCAAATTGGACTGAAGAAATATTTGTTGTTGATGAAATTCAAAACACAAATCATGTGACATACAACATAACAGATTTAAACAACCAAAACATTGATGGAAGCTTTTATGAATTAGAAATGATAAAGGCAAAGCAAGAAATATTTAGGATTGAAAAAGTAATACGACGTGATTACAAAAAGAAACAAGCATTGATTAAATGGAAGGGTTACAATGATGATTTCAATAGTTGGGTCTCATTTAAGGATATTGAAAATATTAAATAAGAACTCCAAAAAATAAATTATGCGTGGTTAGTTATTTACAAAAACATTAATAGATACTAGGGGTATGGGTAAAGTTCTTCCTAAGCGAAAGGAATTCAAGCAGTTTGTATAGTTGCGAGGGGTCTGACAGCAAGTATGCCATAGTCATTTGGCGTTTGCATCTTTATGCTAAGGACAACTGGAGACAACCGATAACTGCTGCTTGTTTGTCGCGAGGGGGGAAATTGTGCGTATACCCCTAGTATCTATACTATTAGCGTATCCCTTCAAAGTTTCATTATTGGCAGAAAACGTGTTCGGCTCAAGCTGGTGAGCAAACTAAAGTTTGCAATCTCTTTACACTAAATACAGTACCGAAATCGCTCAAATTTTCAAAGTGGAAAATTATGAATTTCGTGTTACAAAGTGTTCTGTGATTAAAAAGTCTACAAAAAGCAAATTGTTTTGACCTTTCTTTAACGAGCTGCAATCCTTTACTTTTTCCAAATAATCTTCGGATTTCTTTGGGATATTACGTGAAATTAAGTGTGCAGTATATAAATTATATAGAAGAAATTCCCGAGTTGCGTTTCTTTTTTTCCTTTACTATATCTTTACCAACATATCATTCTAAAGAGTAAGCACATGAGGACGAGCTCTAAATCCCGACTAACACGTAACCTTTACATTATAGACCTCCAGGGACCTGAAGTCCGACACTTCAATAGGAGACGTGCTAAAGGCAGAAAGTAGGAGACGGTTATTATACCGATTGGAATTGCTCTTTGGAAGGGATTATAGGAAAACGCAAGGCTGCATGATTCGGAACTCTTAAAACATCACGAATGGGAATATCTGATATTAATGTACAAACTGGTTATGCACGATACGGTTTTACAGTCGAAATTCACTATCATGATTGTTAGCTATTGATTATTATGGTAAATACAACCGTCTTCTATACGTTAATTTGGCAAATAAAAGCAAATGGACTCGTAGATATGGAAGCGCATAGGGAACTATGGAAGCGCATAGGGACCGCGCTAATACCTTTTTTTTTAAAGATATATATATTTCGTTATAACGTCTTAATAGAAGGTACTTGTGGAATATTTTGTCAAGTCGACATTTGCTATATTATATGGATATAACGTCAACATTTTTCTTGTAAAACGCCAAAACCAGAGTCGTGTTCTTATGGCCTTTTTATTGTGTATAAGGATATTATCTGTATGCAGTGTGCAAGGTTCGTCTGGTCTACAATGTATATAAGTCCTCTATCGGTTTGGGTCTAAAGATGAAAGTCAATTACAGCAAAAACATTTTAAGTGTTAGGGTGACCTTGACCTTGAGGGTAGGCATTTTGCTTTGGTCGCGAAATATTGTCTCATGGTGGTGAACATCTGTGTATGAATTTATTAGCATAAAATGATGTATAAAGAATCTAAAGCCCAGACTCAAATTTATAGCAATAACCTTTAGAGTGTGACCTTGACCTTGATGGAAGGTAGCTTGCGGTTTTTCGGGGACACAGCCTCATTATGGTGCAAATGTGTGTACAATAGTATTGGAATCCAAGTGATGGACAAAGAATATATTGATCGGTTGCCAATTCAAAGTATATGTGTGACCTTGACCTCGAAAGTAGGCTATAAAGAAATTTCATAAAAAAAGAAGAAAAAAAGTAGCCTTTTTGCTCATTTTGATCCCTGGTCCCAACGGTCAGATCATGAATTCAATATGTTCGTTGTCATCTAAACATCCTAGGCATCCACTGTACCAAAACATGAACACCTCCCTTCAACAGATGTATGAGAAGGTTAGGGTATGAATTCAGGCTGATCCCATAACACCATAAGTCCACACCCCTGGTGGGGGGCCCCGTACATGAAATAGTGTATTGTGTGTGTTTATCATTACAAAAAGCATGTACAAATTTGAAAACTATGGCGCGTTAATGTGCATTCGGTGAATTTTGATTTTTGACTTTGACGTCTGGTCCCTGGACTCAGATCCTAGATTCGAAGCCTTTGTTAACATCTACTCATCATACACCACCGTGCTAAAATTTAACCACTCTCCTCCAGCTCAAGTAGGAGGCGTTTATGTTATGAGGAAACAATACAAATGCATACTGACCCAGAATTCTCCTCACCAGTGGAGATTTATTGTTAGGGTATATCATATCAATACTTATATAGCAGTGACGTAATAAACCATCCTACGTCACTGCTTATTGCATGTAAACATTTGCATCAAAATTAACTGCATATATTGGACCTTTGCCTCTTATATATTTTATTCAGAACTGTGCTGTATTAGGTATTAATTGGTTTAGTCAAAATAAAACAATACCTGTGTTTACTTTTAACCCGAACTACCTCATGAAAAAAAGGACTCGTTTGCTTCATTCATTTTAAAAAAATCAAGCTTTTCTAACGGAACATGTGATTTTCAGGGTACAAATTTGAAAAATTGAGGTCTATTTACGCTAATTCAACCGGATGTGCTTGTCTGGGTGCATCGAAAGTAGTTGTATATAAAAGAGTGCTAATATGTATTTATTTTTCTTAGTGCAGTTTTCTGTTATTTTTGGCTGTAACTGTATTCTGGATCATGCTATTGGTATTTGGAAATGAAGCTCTTCATACTTTTGAACGTTTTAGATATAAATTCGAAAAAGTGAAAGTGGACAGTTGGTCAAAACAATAATCTTTCTTAGAAGATATTAACGATGTTAATGATTTCAATTTGAAAAATATAGCTTTCATATGAAATACTTAAATGTTTAAAAGAGTAAATTTCAAAACAGGTCAGTATTTTCAACTTATAATGCAAGTGACTTCAAAAGTGTTTGTTGATTTGTTCTTGTCCGGGCAACATACCTGTCAAGTCCCACGCATAGTGCGTGAGATATGCGTGAGACACACTCATTTTTGTGTTAAATGACGCTGACACGCATAAAATCTACGTTTGTTCAAATGGTGATCCTGAGTGCCTCTAGCACCTTCAGTTTCTGTTTGATATTTACCAAACTTTGCCATATTGTTGAAAGCTCGGACTAGGTCGGACCATGAACACCAGGGTTATGGCCCGTGTGAATTATTGAAAAATGCCAATAGTACAGAAACTAGCGGTTCCGGCGCAGTTTTCCTCTCGGAGCCCCTTACACGAGAGATGGTAGATTTGCATGTTACGGCAATGAACAACAAGCTAAAATCGTCGGAAAACTGATCGAAAACTACAATCAGTTACAAGCCGAGGTGATTGCTGTGTTACCAAGCCCAGCCAATAATATATTTAAATCATAGATTTAAACCTATGATTTGTATTGAACGGTGTTTTACTTCATTTGCAACACATGTGAGGTTATATATGTCGATTTTCTTGTGGAGGAGGCAGACCATCCACTCTTCCTGGGTATAA
>JAWPHD010025407.1:0-16393 GCA_037043455.1 Cyrtodaria siliqua
CTTTTTAATTATCTCCCTTTTTTGAAAAATCTTATCCGAAGCATAATAGAGTTCCATACGGATTCATTTAGAATAAGGAAGCACTCACACTAAACATTACTTTTTTCTGTGTAACTTTCGGGATGCATCCATCGGTTCTACCGATTCTCTTGTTGTTATTATTAATATCAGAAAACAAACAACAACACACAAACTAGAAGTGATAATTTTACAGAAGATTTTTAAGATTTGTTAAATGAAACTGATAAGCCCCATTGCGGGGGGCATTTATGACCTCATGTCATAACAAACATTCGAACAAACATATAATGATGCTTCACATAAACTTGGGGTCGTCCGTGGTTGAGTGGTCTCAGACTTGAAATCACGTCCCTCACCGCTGTGGGTTCGATTCCCCATGGGGCCAGGACTGTTTAGTATGTGAGTATCAAGCTATCCAGCTTGCTTGCGGAATGTCGGTGGTTCTACTCAGGTGCGCGCCCTTGCACGAAAAGATGCCCGGGTTTGCACCTGGGGTCTTCCCCCACCAATAAAAAGCTGGAATGTCACCAAATGACCTTAGCTGTTGGTGTAACTATAACATCCAGTTTAATGAATTCATATAAGATTTGGTTGAATTCCGAATTGAATTGAATGTTGTTTAACGGCATATCAACACAGTATAGGTTATTTAGGGCCGCCCCAGAGAGAGGGGAAGGATACATAGGAATCCGGGAACCTGCCCTACTCTTATTATCGAATAGATTCCTATGGTTCTTTAACGTGCTCGGAGGATAGACCGATACACGGGACCGCTCGGTTTACGTCCCCATCCGACGGACGAGGCTAAGGTAAAGTTCCGACAAGCGGTTTCTGAGAAAAAGTCGTCAGAAGCAAAAGATAACGACGACGACGTTTGACGGACAGACAACGGACGGACGACGGACGAAGAGTGATACCAAAACATCACATTGAGCCTTCGGCTCAGGTGATCAAAAACACTGACAGATGACAACGATTTTTGAATTTTGAAGTCCCGATGAGTTTCCTGCATTTGAGATTTACCAAAACATGGCAGAGAAGTAACTGATAATAGAGTATATTGTGCTAAAAATACAAAAACTATTAATTGTTAACATGGGTCTTTTTTAAGAAAATCCATCTATACATAGTTGCTTTAACATATATACAAGTGCACATAAAATGCAAAACGGTTATCATTTTTACGGTGAACACTTTTAAGAGCAGGCCAGGCCAGGCCAATGAGGCCAGGCTAGTTAGACGAAGCCATGTTTCAGTGTATGCCAGCTGAGCACAGCAGATCAGATAATACTGCGTGGTGGTAACTGACCAGCATGATTGATCATACTTAAAATTTTATATCAAGTACAAATAATGGTGAATATTATTATAAATAATTTGTTTTCATTGTTTTCACAAGAAATTGTTTTTGTTTTATATGTATTAAAGATATGCTTATATATTTGTTTTCACATTCCATTTTTTTATTGAATTTTTTATTAACTTTTTGAACTTGTATGTTTACTTGTTCAAATACAATGTAGACTCGATTTATGAAATATATATGTTGAATATAAAACCAGCTATAGACTATTTAAAAAATACGCCATTCAAATTAGTATCATCATTTTTAGAGTTTGTAAATATAACATATATTAGCTGGTGCTTTACGAGAAATTAGTTTTTTCTGATAATAAATAATATATGATATTATAAACAACACTACTGTCTCCAACAGTGCACCAACATAATTGAATTGAATTGGGGTTTTACGGCGCACCAACACAAGAACGGTTATATGGCGCCAAACATGGATGAACATGCCAGGCTCATCCTTCATTTACATCTAGATAAATTATGGAGAATGGGCCTAGAACCGTCTAACCTGCAGAACTGCTGCAAATTATATTGGACACTCCATTTACGATGGAGCCATGTTTCCACATTTGCATATGCGGTGTCATAAAGAAAACCTTGAATGAGGTGGGGGTGCGGGGGGAGTGCGGGGGTGCGGGTGTGTGGTGGGAGGTCCTATCCCTCTGCCTCTAGCGGGATTTGCAGTGGTTGTATTCTACCCCGGCAACCACACATCAACATTAAAAATACATAAACAATATAAGACTTGATAAGTATGCATATGAAAATGAATTTAAAAAAATGATGTTTCCCACTCTTGACGCTGTATTTCTATTTTAATTGCATAGTAATGTGTTCATTTATGATCGCGTAAAAAAAAAAGTTACAATATGAAGTAATTATACATGTCAATCCATTGTATCTTATGTATGTTGGACAGAAGGTGAATGGGAGGTGGCTGCGTACAAGGATGTGAGAGGCTGGCTGCTGATATCTTATTCTCTTATTCATTCTGTTTAACCAGTTTGCCAATAAATATTGTAATTGTGTAAATAATAGAGGGACACATGGAAGTATTACCCTTTGTAAATAAAGTATATTATTATTATTATTTGTTTTCGGCAATGTTTGCGTTCATAATAAACACTCCTGAAAAAAGCAGCATTGTCCGCATTTATTATATGCGGTACATTTAATATAAATATTCTTGTGACAATAAGTTCATCATGTCATTCCCCGTCTTTGACGTTTATCGCACTATTTCATTATATACACATGATTATATATACATGTACCTGTACATTATATACAACTTTGATTACAGATACATGTACATATACACTTTATACACATTTTGATAACAGATACATGTACATGTATTTAATATACACACTTTGATTACAGATACATGTACATTTACATTATATACACACTTCGATAATATATACAAGTACATGAACACTGAATACACACTTTGATTACAGCTGTATGTACATTATGTACACACTTTGATTACAGATATATACACACTTTGATTACAGATATATACACACTTCGATTACAGATAAATGTACGTGTGCATTATATACATACTTCGATTTTATGTACATGTACATTGTATACACACTTTGATTATGGATGTATGTATATTATATACACCCTTTGTTTACAGATAGATACATGTACATTATATACCCACTTCGATTACATGTACATGTACATTATATAAACACTTTTTTACATATGCATGTTAAATTTAATATATACATATTTTGAAATGTTCCTGTACCCATGAATTTGTATAAATGATACAAACATGCAAACAGATTCATAGACAACAGACCAGTTCACATCTGTTTGAAGTACCTCTGCACATGTGTTTGAAGTACCTCTGCACATGTGGTCAACTAGGATGTCAGTGATAATATTGCTATTATAGCTAATCAGTGAAATTTCCTTTAGATAAGCATTGGATCTCTGAGAGCTGTTTCCATACAGTAATCAGGGGCGTAGCTGTGTCTAAATCAGTGTGTAGGGGGTCCGGGGATATATTTTTTAGAAGGAAGCCAAATCCTGCATTCTGACGGTATTTTAAGCAGCAAACAGTATGTTTTTAACCCGCGATTTCCTGCAATTTCGCAACAAAACGGGACAGAACAAAATAACATATATTAAAATGAATACTTGCTTTCTGAAATCTTTCGAAATTCTGCACAAGCATGGTGTGTTTAGTCCGAAAGACGCGAGCGAAAACAGGTCGACTTTTTATTTTCTGGAAAGACACCGAGTAAAAATTGGTATGAGCTGGCCATACCTCCACCCCCATCCCCACCTCCTGTTTTTATGGCATTTTTGGCATTTTATTTTTTTGATTTCTGGAGACAATGTGTAAGCACGTACCTACATTGGCTATAGGCAGCTACGCCCTGGACTAATGCATAGGGACTGTATGTGTATTTCCATACGATACAAAGGATGCTGTGTCATGCGAACAAAGGATGCTGTGTTATGCAAACAAGGGATGCTGTGGTGCTATTTTTGTGTTGCTATGCTTCCGACTATATGTTTCAAATCTAAGCCAAAATTGATACTACATATGTATTCATAAAAGAATAAGTATAAAACTTACGTATACATGTTGAAAACATTTTTTATTAACAGTACATCAGACTAATGTTTGAATATATCGTCCGAATTCGGAATTGAATCTGCACATCTTTAGTCTTTCCTAAGAACAAATGAAAATTGACTTCTTTTTTTGCGAATATCGATAAAAACGACGATGCATTGTGTTATAAAACAATAAAAAAAAATGTGCTTTTTTAACTGAATATGATATAACGCATCTCTTTTTATTACTTCCTTGATTTATTTTTTATTAATTTATTATTTTTTTATTTATTTTTAAATTATTTTTTTTAATTTTTAAATGCGGGCATCGTTACCACAACATCAACGAACCTGGATCGCCGTGGTGAAATGCGGGCATCGTTACCACAACATCAACGAACATGGACCGCCGCGGTGTGATACGGTATTCATACACTCAGATGATCTTGACGAGTTCAAGATGCATATTTCTTCTTTTTACTCAAGACACGTTTAGAGCATAAAAGTTAACAATTATCGATAACATATGGCATGGAAAAAAAAATAATATCAAAGTCCATCAATAGGTAAAAATGTTATAAGTTTAAGTATGTTCCAATTAATGATAAAACCAATTAATGATAAAACATTTCATATCATTCAAAATATAATGTAAGCACATTCGTTTTATTCATATGGTATGGTGTGCGTTTTACGTCATTTTCAACACATGTAAGGTTATAATTTTGTGGTGGAGGCAGACCACCCACTTTTCCTGGGTAGAATATGTTCTGTACTACTCCCGCCATCCGTAAGAATCGACTCTTCCTCACTTACAAGTCGGGCTCCCAGTGGGATTCGAACCCGCAGCGGTGAGACATAATTCACCATATATTTCGAATGAAACAGGGCGTAAAATAACTGGGTCCATATTCGTAAAGCTGTTTACACTGTATATTGTAACGATCTGCAATCTGACTGGTTCCTACGATTCGGCATTTTAGTGACTAATGTTAGTTATAACACAATATAATACTTCTGATCACATTGTATGTATAAACTATCCTTTTATATGATTTTAAACAAAGTAATCGCAAAGCAACAATTTAAAATCATATAAAACAATTCCTAAACTATAGTTCAAAGTGGAATATTTCGGTATATTTCTAATAGCGCAGAATGATGCATCAAAAGTGTAGTAAAATTTTATCTCCCGATATGTTATGCTAGCAGGTTCAAAGTTAAACTGACCGTTGATTAATTAATAAGGCGTGCGTGACGTCCACCGCTCTTCCATACTGATATCAGTCTATAAATTAGACTATAAATAATAAATTTAGACAAATTAAAAAATAAAATAATAATCTGCATAAAAAATATTTTATTTCAAGCTCTGTTTCTCTCCATGGCTGAATTTATAAGTGGAGATATTTGCCTTTTTCAGTGCTTATGATAGGTTATAGTTAAAATGTTATAATATTAAGGACTAATGCCGGTCTATTCCATACTCAACAGAAGCCGGGATAGTAAAGACGCCGCTGCAGGTTCGAATCTCACTGGGAGTTCGACTTGTCAAGTGAGACATTTTCGATTTTTATGGATGGCGGGAGATATATAGTGCTGGTTCTGCTCTATGACAAATGGAGTGATCTGTCTCTAACACAAAAAAGCTTACCTAATACGTGCTAAAACTTACATAAAACACTATTTAAACAAACATACTCAACAGATAGTGATGGATTGACCAACTCCCAATTATCGGAGTTACGATACAATACATTTGAATCGAACGAAATAAAACAATTCTAAATGAATCCTTGATATTCGACACTTCCCCTATCCCTAAACCTTACCCTAACCACACACCTTACCCTTTACGTAACCAGTAGTCTACGTAGCCAATACGTAACGGGAAATGGGTGTTGGACTAATCATATACACATCCTAGAATGCACACGCAAGCACTTCAACGCTCAAAACATACAATATGTTAATTACGATACAATACAGATGTAATATGTGGGACTGAAACGAAATAAAACCATTCTTATTGAGTGGCACTCTTTGGTACTTAACAATTGAACTGTTAATGGCAGTACTATAGTACATAGAAGGCAGTACGATGTCGCGTTTCATGTAACTTTTAAATTCAATTGAAAAATAACAACACATTAGAACCATCTTTCTCCGCGGATTATGTGTAGTTAACATGGTTCTAATAGTTGATGTTCTTTTCAACATTTAAGGAAAGATGAAAGGTCAGGCGTTGCAAGTAACACTTTTCTTCTTCTTTTTTTTTCTTTTTTTTTTTTTTTTAGATATTTAGACCTTTTATAAAAGGTCGATACGGGTTGCTGAACATTGGTAAAATCAGAATACAACGAAAAATGAAAATATACCGGTCGCCAAATAAAGAAAGCCAGTTCGCTTCTAAACGTTTCTGGGGTGGGGTGGGTGGTTGGGTGTTATGTTATGTTATGTTATGTTATGTTATGTTATGTTATGTTATGTTATGGTTATGTTATGTTATGTTATGTTATGTTATTGTTGTGTTGTGTTGTGTTGTGTTGTGTTGTGTTGTGTTGTGTTATGCAACGTAACGTTATGTTATTCTCATATTAAATGTCGGAAAACTGCTGTCAGGCCCTTCCGTATTTGCATTTGTTAATGAAATATTGCGGCCAAGGTCGGTAATGTACTTTTAGCGATAAGCAACGTGACATGCGCAGAGAAACAGTCTAGCACGTAAATACTTATAATACTTCTGGTTTCGCTATGGGGAGCAATCATATCTCGTGACCTCAAGTGGACCAGTTAAAATCCTTACATAGATAAACGAATTAATGAGCAGCGAGCCCGTTCACTAAGTACACTTTGAAGAGGAAAAATGAGTAGTTCACGAAGTACACTTTATATATGAGACGTTGTTATTGTTGAGACATGAGATATGAGCAGTTATTTTGATAGTACAATATACAGTCCTATGCATTACTGTATGGAAACAGCTCTCCATGAAGGCATGCACTGAAACATGGCTTGGCCTCATTAGCCTGTCCTGGCCTGGCCTAAGATAAATTGGTCCCTTGGGGCTAGTTTAGGTCAGGCCAAGGAGTCATGGGTTCAAAACCGGGGTTGATGTTTGCTATTCAAGGTCATTTATGTTATTTCTACACGGTCAGTGGCTCACGTTAAGGTTAGCACCTCTCTCATGGGACAATGCAGCTGTACGGAGTATGTTATGAAATGTACACCTTGTGAGGGTCATTCAGAAATAATAATTTGATTGTTATCATGTTGAAGCAACACATTTTTGTCTTCATATGATAAAATGCAACCAGTTTATGATGTAATGGAAACATGTTTTTATTAATGTGAAATAGACAATTTTAAGCAACACATTTTTGTCTTCATATGATAAAATGCAACCAGTTCATGATGTAGGCTAATGGAAACATGATTTTACTAATGTGAAATCGACAATTGACATGAAATAATGGAAACAATTATAATTTCTAAGCAAGTAACTTCAAGCGCCTAATGCAACAATCACATGATTATAGCATTTAAAACATATTCATTTTTGTTGTAGGCATCATTACAGTGCTTTTTATATTTTGAACTTTGAACAAGTTTGCATGAACCAAAATTGAAATGCATATGAAGTTGCAATCCTCAGGAACAAGCAACCACACAATACAAATATAACAGAAGAAGTACTGTATTTATCTGCATAAAAAGTGTAGAAGACATAATGAATTAATGTATGGTTCTATATTTAAAATCAACATACAATTGTATGTTAGCATATACCTATAAAGTTTATGCAGCAAATAAATGCAAAGTAAATCAAGATTTTCCCTCAATAAATGCCTTTTTTGTTGTCGTTTTTAAATCAATATGCTCACATCTCTAGCTTAAAGGGACAACTCTCTAGCTTAAAGGGACATCTCTCTAGTTTAAAGAGACATCTCTCTAGTTTAAAGAGACATCGTTTTAGCTGAAAGGGACATCTCTGTAGCTTAAAGAGACAGCTTTCTAGTTTACAGAGACATATCTCTATCTCTCTAGCTTGAAGGGACATCTCTCTAGCTTAAAGAGACGTCTTTCTAGTTCAAAGTGACATCTCCCTAGTTGAAAGAGAGATCTCTCTAGTTTAAAGAGCCATCTCTCTAATTTAAAGAGGCATCTTTCTAGCTTAAAGGGACATCTCTGTAGCTTAAAGAGACACCTTTTTAGATTAAAGAGACATCTCTAGTTTAAAGAGAAATCGCTATAGTTTAAAGAGACATCTCTCTAGTTTAAAGAGTCATCTCTGTATTTTAAAGAGGCATCTTTCTAGCTTAACGGGACATCTCTCTAGCTTAAAGAGACATTTCTCTAGCTTAAAGAGACATCTCTCTAGCTTAAAGAGACATCTTTCTAGTTTACAGAGACATCTATCTAGTTTAAAGAGACATCTCTATAGTTTAAAGAGATATCTCTCTAGCTTAAAGGGACATCTCTCTAGCTGAAAGAGACATCTTTCTGGATTAAAGAGATATCTCTAGTTTAAAGAGACATCTGTAGTTTAAAGAGAAATCATTATAGTTTAAAGAGACATCTCTCTAGTTTAAAGAGTCATCTCTCTAATTTGAAGAGGCATATGTCTAGCTTAAAGGGACATCTCTGTAGCTTAAAGAGACATCTCTCTAGATTAAAGAGAAATCAATATAATTTAAAGAGACATCTCTCTAGTTTAAAGAGACATCTCTCTAGTTTAAAGAGACATCGTTTCAGCTGAAAGGGACATCTCTGTAGCTTAAAGAGACAGCTTTCTAGTTTACAGAGACATCTCTCTATCTCTCTAGCTTGAAGGGACATCTCTCTAGCTTAAAGAGACGTCTTTCTAGTTCAAAGAGACATCTCTCTAGCTTAAAGAGCCATCTCTCTAGTTTAAAGAGGCATCTTTCTAGCTTAAAGGGACATCTGTGTAGCTTAAAGAGACATCTCTCTAGTTTTAAGAGAAATCACTCTAGTTTAAAGAGACATCTCTCTAGTTTAAAGAGCCATCTCTCTAGTTTAAAGAGGCATCTTTCTAGCTTAAAGGGACATCTCTGTAGCTTAAATAGACATCTCTCTAGTTTAAAGAGAAATCGCTCTAGTTTAAAGAGACATCTCTCTAGTTTAAAAAGGCATCTCTCTACTTTAAAGAGACATCTTTCTAGCTGAAAGGGACATCTCTGTATTAAAAAGACATCTTTCTAGTTTACAGAGACATCTCTCTAGCTTAAAGAGACATCTCTCTAGTTTAAAGAGAAATCAGTCTAGTCGAAAGAGACATCTCTCTAGTTTAAAGAGCCATCTCTCTAGTTTAAAGAGGCATCTTTCTAGCTTAAAGGGACATCTCTGTAGCTTAAAGAGACCTCTCTCTAGTTTAAAGAGAAATCACTCTAGTTTAAAGAGACATCTCTCTAGATTAAAGAGGCATCTCTCTACTTTAAAGAGACATCTTTCTAGCTGAAAGGGACATTTCTGTAGCTTAAAGAGACATCTTTCTTGTTTACAGAGACATCTCTCTAGCTTAAAGAGACATTTCTCTAGTTTAAAGAGAAATCACTCTAGTTTAGAGACATCTCTCTAGTTTAAAGAGACACCTTTCTAGCTTAAAGGGACATCTCTGTAGCTTAAAGAGACATCTTTCTAGTTAACAGAGACATCTCTCTAGCTTAAAGAGACATTTCTCTAACTTAAAGAGACATATCTCTAGAGTTTAAAGAGACATCTCTCTATCTGAAAGAGACATCTCTGTAGCTTAAAGAGACATCTTTCTAGTTAACAGAGACATCTCTCTAGCTTAAAGAGACATTTCTCTAACTTAAAGAGACATATCTCTCTAGTTTAAAGAGACATCTTTCTAGCTTAAAGGGACATCTCTGTAGCTTAAAGAGACATCTTTCTAGTTAACAGAGACATCTCTCTAGCTTAAAGAGACATTTCTCTAACTTAAAGAGACATATCTCTCTAGCTTAAAGAGACATCAACGTCCGTCCGTTAACTTTCGTTTAAATGACGTCTTTGCATAAACCGCTTGGCTAATTTTAACTAAACTTCATATGGATGATCCTGAGGTCAATGCTGTCAAATTTATACAAATTAGGTCAATGCGATATCCAAGATGGCCGCCATTACCATATATGGTCAAAACAGCTTATTATCAAAAACCACTGAACATATTTTGACAGTTTTTCTTCATTAATGATCGCCAAGACTATATAATGTACAAATGAAGTTCCCAGGGTCAACAAAACAGTTTTTTTGAACAACTTACCGGTAAAACAGTTTTTTTCTCTGAAACCACAAGGCACATAGCTCTCATATATTACATGTAGCATCAGCTTTTGATCTATCAAGTTTGTTCAAATAGTGACCCTGTGGTCAAACGTGGCCCCGCCCCAGAGGTTACAATGTTTTGCATAGACATATAATCAACAGTTGCTCCCAACAAGGGTAGAGACAAGTAAATGTTGCCTTTTGTTGACTTAAAAAATATTATTTTACTGAAAATCATAAATTGGCTCAGTGTTGCCATTGGTAGACCAGAGCGGCAGACCCTGTTCTAAAATAGTTTTGAAATATGGAATCTTATAGACAAAACAAAACTCATTTTTTCTCTCATTACTATCAACATAACATGATATCATTTTTCCCTAAACAGTTATTTAGTTAAAGATTTCATAGTTTTGGAAAGAAAACAATATATGCAAAATCACTCTGAAATAAAGTTTAAATGTACATGCTTTAGAATAATAAAGAACTCGGATTTAATAGTGGTTTGATGTATCCCAGCGATCATTCATTATTGTAACTTGATTACAATTCTAGGGAGCTGACCCTGATCTGACCAGACAGAACCCATTAATGTCCCATCACCTTGAACTTGATTTAGAGTTACAAGGTGATTATAATTCGGCCAAATAGTTATATGGTAAAGCAAAACGATATCAACAGGACACGCTTTTAAACACTTAAATATTTTCATTGTTTAATGCTATTCAAGCAAATCACAGCTATCTAATATTGACCTTCGTTTTTAAGATCGACTAGTATTCTAACTTGCATATGCTGTTTAACATTTGCCACCACAACGTTGCATAAACCAACGGTTATTACCACTTTTCAACGTGTCTTGGTCATGTGAAAATCTATTCAATAAGACACAAAGGTCATTATATCCCACATTCAGGTTTCTATCTTTAACGTCTCACTAGTGAATTAATCAACACTATATAATATATGTAGAAACGGTCACTTGTGGACCACTGCAAACATACTATACAATGTCCATTGGTCTTTAAATCTCCCCTCAATCTGCAAACCTTCCTCTGAAGCTCAGAATATCCACAAAAAATCAAAAGTTGACCAGATTAATTTTTTTTAAATTCCAGTCTTTTTCAGCACCCCTCAAAACTAGCTCCATTTCACTGATAATTCAACTGTATTCCTACCCATTTTCAAATTATCATATCTTCCTCGAAAATCACCCAGTGGCATCCAAACTTGGCAGAAGTCATGAACATGTTCCAATATTGTCACCTGAAGGCAGAAATAAGAGAATGATTGCACATTTCCAAGTTGAGAGCAAACCGATTAACACAGCCCTAGTTTTTTACGGTGTAGGAATCTTCCTACCGTCATGGTCAAGGGAGGTAATTCTGTAGTGAGACCTTAAAGAATCTTATTTTTAAATATGGTTGCATAATATACTTTTATAACTAAACAATGAAGGCCAAACTAATCAAATTTTGTAAAATGAGTTGTGCACGTTGAAAATTGTCACCGAAGGACCATTTTCAAAGATTTTAGATATGGTAACCTTGAAATTCAGTTTTTAATGTCAGAATATAAAAATGCCCATTGTTGAGGTAAAAGGACAGCTATGCTAAGGATTGACCTGATAGCTCTCATAGTTTTCGCGTAATCAATGTGGTTCGGGGAAAACAAATACAAAGCGAAATAAAAAAGATCATATCTGATATCAGTTGCTATCATAATAATAAGGCATTTGAATGTGAACACTGCCTCTATTAAAATACCACATGCTCTTAGACTATATACCATTTGAGTTCCCAAGTGTATTGTGGTTTTTTTTATTGAAAATACACCTGTATTTGTTTGTCCCATTAGTGGTCTCTTAATAAATATTTGACTAAAATTCATTTCATCTGCCCATCTATATGCATCAATCATTTTATCCATGATATAATCCCATTATATATACAATAAAAAGTATTTATTTTATGATAAGCAATGAAATACTGTATTTTGTCAGTGAAATAAAAGTGTTATTCCACACTGTGGAATATAGAGTTTTATTTCCACAGTACTAAGCTGCCGGGACTACTGTTTTAATGTACAACCAACACAAATGCACAGTAACACGACTCACAAGATATTCCAACTGTTATACTGTTACATCCACTGTTTATTTAATTACTTCCTTTCTATGACGTTAACATTTTCAAAAAAAGTGACGTCATGTAACGTTTCGTTACGTCATCGTGAACAGGGCGCGTAGCCAGGTGATTTGTGTAAAACGGTTTAGTTACTGAAATTGCTCAAATAAGTGTTTGTAAAATCATAAAATAAAAAGAAAATTTGTTGTTTTGTCGTGAATAACATATTTTATTTCATCTCGAAGTTAGAAAACTTTTATATTTTCACTCATGCTTCGCATTGGTGAAAATATAAAGTTTTCTCGCTTCTCGATGAAATAAAATATGTTATTCACTCCAAAACAACAACTATCCTCTATGTATTACTAACCCCTTATGCAATATATGCAATCAAATACTATATAGAGTATATTACAATACACACCCTACCATCCAGCAACCCATCCACCCTACCAAAATGGAACCACTCACCCTTTCAATCATCCATCCACCTATCCATTTGCCCACTACCTGTTCAATTTTATTTACCATCCATCCACCATCTCACCTTTCCAAAAATATTGTACCAACATATCCTTAACTTATTTATTGAATCATTATCATTGCATTAAAATATGGTTGTTTATCCTGTAATTCATTTATAAACCACTCAATCGTATTATCAATTTCAAACATTAATTTATTTTATTATTCATATCATCCTTATATTATTGTATTCCCATTTGCACGTTTATGTTCCTTCCTTCTACACGTTTCTCGTGATTAAAGGCATTGACATATCATAATATGATAAAATCTTTTATTCACTTAGGTTCATACATATGAACAGCATAAGCAACAGTTACAAAATATATCAATGGCGACAGATCATCAAATATAATTATAAACACGTATACATCAGGAAACGACTATATACAAACTATCTAACAGTGCGGTTTATGGATTTCTAACCAAAATATGAGTATACTAAATAATATACTAGATGTTACATAATAATAATAATAATAATAATAATAATAACAATAATAATATAATATAATAATAACAATAATAATTGTTTTGTAAACATCGTTTCAGATAATTGTATAGCATGTTTATGTCTTTATACAAAAATAATTTTTTTAAAGTTAACAGGTTTTTAAACTAATTTCGTATTTCTGCAGCCCTACCGAAACGAAATATAGAGCGCATTTTGTCAGTGGTATACATGTTTTGACCAAAGACGCACCGTTCTACCGAAACGAAATTTGTTTGGTCATCTTTATTTAAATGTCTTAAGGAAGTTAATATAATCTTACATTCTTTATTATTTTATCCATGAATAAACTAAGTTTTTTTTGTTCCGCATACTTTTCAACTGATAATAATGATGTGAATTTCAGAATATTAGGGCGATTATAATAGAATTTATTTATATATTTCTTCCTCATTGCTAATTCAATGCAATCAAATAACAGGATGAATTATAGTTATCTGAAGTTTAGACCTTTGTGAATGCCCCTCATTTTGAAGTTGGTCAATCGACCTGACTAAGGACATGACCTGGAACAATAACAATTAAGGTAAACAAGTTTTAGGCCAGACCAGGCCAGGCCAATGAGGCCAGGCTAGTTAGGCCAAGCCATGTTTCAGTGTATGCCCTCAGTGAACCAATGCTTATCTAAAGGAAATTTCACTTATTAGCTATAATAGCAATAAAACTATTACTCTTATCAAGGACATCCTAGTTGACCACATGTGATCCATTAGGTCAGTGCAGAGGTACTTTAAACAGATGTGAACTGGTATGTTATTTACATTTGTCATAAATAACAAATATATAAATATCACAGATAAACAAGCTTATCCCTCGCTCTCAAGTCTGACCAATGATCTCTTCACTGAGCTACATGACTTCTAATAGCTAACTAAAAGGGTGTCCCACTTGTGTCGCTTGCCATGAGCTTATTTCAGCAAGGACAATCTAACAATGACGTTTGATGGCAAGGGTTGCAATCCTTTATCTTTATGAATTATGGAGCAAACATTTTTTTAGTTGTTAAAGTTTGTATAAAAAATAGTGAAGGTTGTTGCAGATGTCCTATTTTAGAGGGTAGGGGAAATATTTAGTGGTTCCATGCATACCAAACCTGTTGCTAAGCAGATTTAATTCATGAAAATATGTTCCAAACATGCAACTCTACTGATGCTGATACCAAAAATGTAAACACTTAAACACGAAAAAAAAATGAAACTCAAAATTACGGCTTTTATAGACAAAATTGGACTTAAAACACTCAAAACTTCTGTAAAACACTATGAAAAACTTATTTCAGAGCTTATTTTACCAATTGTTATCGGAAAAGTGTCCCTATAGTTACGAATCTCTGAGTAACATATTTTAAATATTCTGTTGGAGAAAGACTCCGTTTTAGCATGGTGAACTCGGTGTAAATAATACCGTCTGCTGCGAGTTATATTTTGGGGAGGACTGGCCACTATCTTCTAATTTTGACATGTTTCGTACCCGTGTCAGATCCATAATTAAACCAATATCTGTCACAAGTTGACCGATATAATTTATTAAATAGTTTGTCGCCACCTCATGAGTAGCTCTAGGCTAATTAGCATAATGCCTATTTATAAATCGAAAATGAAAGTACTTCAAAAGTCATGAAAGAGAAAGCGTTATGTTTAGACAGTAAAATGATGCTAAATAAAAGCATTAGATTTTACTTATTAAACTATGAACTCCTGTGTTTGTACAAACAAATAATTTGTTATAAAATGATTCATAAACAATTTATTGAAATATAAAGTAATCCGTTGGCGGTTATGCGTATGCGTATTGAGACAAAAACCATATTTTGCTCGGTAATGCGTCTTAGTATTGGTCTAATTACACTAAATCAACAGGATGTGCTCGCCTGGTGCATCGAAAGTAGTTCTGTAATAAAGAATGCTAATCTTTTTTTCTTTAAAAACTTTTTAAGTGCAGTTTCCTGTTATTGTTTGGCTATAACTGTATTCTGGACATGTTGTTGATATTTGAAAATGCAGCTCATCATGTTTTTGACAGTTTTTGATATAAATTTGAGAAGTGAAAGTAGACTGGGTATGAAATTGCAAGGGGTAAAAATAGTGTTGACCTTTGACCCGGTGTTAGTATACAACTGAAGAAATGTTTCTTAGAAGGTAGGTATTAAACCCCCTATTTCCTTGTTGATGTATAATAGCAGACAAGTTTATTTGCATGATAAGTAAGTTTCCCAAAATTTCTAACGAGCTTTGAGTTTTTTAACAGGTTTTCAACATTCTAACTTTACTATGGCAAGGGCAATGGAGACTCATTTACGCTATAATAACCCTACAGAGGCATATCGTCAGTTGTGACGTAGCCGGTGTATGTATAGAATGTGGTGAACATGTTCACCAAGCTCTTAGTAACCATGTTTTTTCACGAATCCTAACTACATCCGCACTGATGAATCGACGAATTGCCTGAAAAGAAGATCCCATATTTTAACAGGTAAGAGCAGATACAAATAAGGTTATGTCATTTAGAAATTTCAAATTTCATATCTGTCTATGGTTAACAGACTGTGACTCATGTAAGTGGCAATAAGCATGCTTTACAAACTTGAATTCCTAGAGAATTCGTCTGAAAAACTTGAATGGTATAAATACCTATTTTGTAACGTTGAAAGGTTACCAATTCACTTGCTGAAATGACGTTTTCGTAAACCAGTCTACTGAAATGTAATCATTACTATTATATGCATATTAGCGACGCCTCAATAGCGCAGTTCATCGAGGCGCCGTGTTAACTGCCCAGGAAGGTAGGGTTTAAGCCTGCTGATTTCCCTTCTTTTTTTTTCTTTTTTAATTTTCATGGTTTCATTATTGCTGATAGCAAGGTAGCAACAGTTCCTTTGCGTTTTTCACTTTGATAACGCAATCTTATAATTACACATGGTAACAGTGAACAGTTTATAAATGTTGTATTGCACACTATAACGCACACGTATCCCTTACAT
>JAWPHD010025408.1:0-16391 GCA_037043455.1 Cyrtodaria siliqua
ACACATATATATGCAGTTCTTACACATATATATTCAGTTCTTACACATATATATTCAGTTCTTATACATATATATTCAGTTCTTACACATATATATTCCGTTCTTACGCATATATATTCAGTTCTTACACATATATATGCAGTTCTTACACAAATATATTCAGTTCTTACACATATATATTCAGTTTTTACGCATATATTCATTTCTTACACATATATTCCGATCTTACGCATATATATTCAGTTCTTACGCATATATATTCAGTTCTTACACATATATATTCAGCTCTTACACATATATATTCAGTTATTACACATATATATTCAGTTCTTACACATATATATTCAGTTCTAACACATATATATTCAGTTCTTACACATATATATTCAGTTCTTACACATATATGATCCGTTCTTACGCATATATATTCAGTTCTTACACATATATATTCCGTTCTAACACATATATATTCAGTTCTTACACATATATATTCAGTTCTTACACATATATATTCCGTTCTTACGCATATATATTCAGTTCTTACACATATATATTCCGTTCTAACACATATATATTCAGTTCTTACACATATATATTCAGTCCTTACACATATATATTCAGTTCTTACACATATATATGCAGTTCTTACACAAATATATTCAGTTCTTACACATGTATATTCAGTTCTTACGCATATATTCAGTTCTTACGCATATATTCAGTTCTTACGCATATATATTCAATTCTTACGCATATATGTTCAGTTCTAACACATATATTCCGATCTTACGCATATATATTCAGTTCTTACGCATATATATTCAGTTCTTACACATGTATATTCAGCTCTTACACATATATATTCAGTTCTTACACATATATATTCAGTTCTTACACATATATATTCCGTTCTAACACATATATATTCAGTTCTTACACATATATATTCAGTTTTTACACATATATATTCCGTTCTTACGCATATATATTCAGTTCTTACACATATATATTCAGTTCTTACACATATATATTCAGTTCTTACGCATATATCCAGTTCTTACACATATATTCCGATCTTACGCATATATATTCAGTTCTTACGCATATATATTCAGTTCTTACACATATATATTTAGCTCTTACACATATATATTCAGTTCTTACACATATATATTCAGTTCTTACACATATATATTCCGTTCTAACACATATATATTCAGTTCTTACACATATATATGCAGTTCTTACACAACTATATTCAGTTCTTACACATATATATTCAGTTCTTACGCATATATTCAGTTCTTACGCATATATTCAGTTCTTACGCGTATATATTCAATTCTTACGCATATATGTTCAGTTCTTACACATATATTCCGATCTTACGCATATATATTCAGTTCTTACACATATATATTCAGCTCTTACACATATATATTCAGTTCTTACACATATATATTTAGTTCTTACACATATATATTCAGTTCTACACATATATATTCAGTTCTTACACGTATATATTCAGTTCTTACACATATATATTCCGTTCTTACGCATATATATTCCGTTCTAACACATATATATTCAGTTCTAACACATATATATTCAGTTCTTACACATATTTATTCCGTTCTTACACATATATATTCAGTTCTTATATATATATATTCAGTTCTTACACATATATATTCAGTTCTTACGCATATATATTCAGTTCTTACACATATATATGCAGTTCTTACACATATATATTCAGTTCTTACACATATATATTCAGTTCTTATACATATATATTCAGTTCTTACACATATATATTCCGTTCTTACGCATATATATTCAGTTCTTGCACATATATATGCAGTTCTTTCACAAATATATTCAGTTCTTACACATATATATTCAGTTTTTACGCATATATTCATTTCTTACACATATATTCCGATCTTACGCATATATATTCAGTTCTTACGCATATATATTCAGTTCTTACACATATATATTTCATTCTTACGCATATATATTCAGTTCTTACACATATATATTCCGTTCTAACACATATATATTCAGTTCTTACACATATATATTCAGTTCTTACAAATATATATTCCGTTCTTACGCATATATACTCAGTTCTTACGCATATATATTCAGTTATTACACATATATATTCAGTTCTTACACATATATATTCCGTTCTTACGCATATATATTTAGTTCTTACACATATATATTCAGTTCTTACACAAATATATTCAGTTCTTACACATATATATTCCGTTCTTACGCATATATATTGAGTTCTTACGCATATATATTCAGTTCTTACACATATATATTCAGTTCTTACACATATATATTCAGTGCTTACACATATATATTCAGTTTTTATACATATATATTCAGTTCTTACACATAAATATTCCGTTCTTATACATATATATTCAGTTCTTATACATATATATTCAGTTCTTACACATATATATTCAGTTCTTACGCATATATATTCAGTTCTTACACATATATATGCAGTTCTTACACATATATATTCAGTTCTTACACATATATATTCAGTTCTTACACATATATATTCAGTTCTTACACATATATATTCCGTTCTTACGCATATATATTCAGTTCTTACACATATATATGCAGTTCTTACACAAATATATTCAGTTCTTACACATATATATTCAGTTTTTACGCATATATTCATTTCTTACACATATATTCCGATCTTACGCATATATATTCAGTTCTTACGCATATATATTCAGTTCTTACACATATATATTCAGCTCTTACACATATATATTCAGTTATTACACATATATATTCAGTTCTTACACATATATATTCAGTTCTAACACATATATATTCAGTTCTTACACATACATTTTCAGTTCTTACACATATATGATCCGTTCTTACGCATATATATTCAGTTCTTACACATATATATTCAGTTTTTACACATATATATTCAGTTCTTACACATATATATTCCGTTCTTATGCATATATATTCAGTTCTTACACATATATATTCCGTTCTAACACATATATATTCAGTTCTTACACATATATATTCAGTCCTTACATATATATATTCAGTTCTAACACATATATATGCAGTTCTTACACAAATATATTCAGTTCTTACACATATATATTCAGTTCTTACGCATATATTCAGTTCTTACGCATATATTCAGTTCTTACGCATATATATTCAATTCTTACGCATATATGTTCAGTTCTAACACATATATTCTGATCTTACGCATATATCTTCAGTTCTTACGCATATATATTCAGTTCTTACACATGTATATTCAGCTCTTACACATATATATTCAGTTCTTACACATATATATTCAGTTCTTACACATATATATTGCGTTCTAACACATATATATTCAGTTCTTAAACATATATATTCAGTTCTTACACATATATATTCCGTTCTTACGCATATATATTCAGTTCTTACACATATATATTCAGTTCTTACGCATATATTCAGTTCTTACGCATATATTCAGTTCTTACACATATATATTCAGTTCTTACACAAATATATTCAGTTCTTACACATATATATTCCGTTCTTACGCATATATATTCAGTTCTTACGCATATATATTCAGTTCTTACACATATATATTCAGTTCTTACACATATATATTCAGTGCTTACACATACATATTCAGTTCTTATACATATATATTCAGTTCTTACACATATATATTCCGTTCTTACACATATATATTCAGTTCTTATACATATATATTCAGTTCTTACACATATATATTCAGTTCTTACGCATATATATTCAGTTCTTACACATATATATGCAGTTCTTACACATATATATTCAGTTCTTACACATATATATTCAGTTCTTATACATATATATTCAGTTCTTACACATATATATTCCGTTCTTACGCATATATATTCAGTTCTTACACATATATATGCAGTTCTTTCACACATATATTCAGTTCTTACACATATATATTCAGTTTTTACGCATATATTCATTTCTTACACATATATTCCGATCTTACGCATATATATTCAGTTCTTACGCATATATATTCAGTTCTTACACATATATATTCAGCTCTTACACATATATATTCAGTTATTACACATATATATTCAGTTCTTACACATATATATTCAGTTCTAACACATATATATTCAGTTCTTACACATATATATTCAGTTCTTACACATATATGATCCGTTCTTACGCATATATATTCAGTTCTTACACATATATATTCCGTTCTAACACATATATATTCAGTTCTTACACATATATATTCAGTTCTTACACATATATATTCCGTTCTTACGCATATATATTCAGTTCTTACACATATATATTCCGTTCTAACACATATATATTCAGTTCTTACACATATATATTCAGTTCTTACACATATATATTCAGTTCTTACACATATATATGCAGTTCTTATACAAATATATTCAGTTCTTACACATATATATTCAGTTTTTACGCATATATTCAGTTCTTACGCATATATTCAGTTCTTACGCATATATATTCAATTCTTACGCATATATGTTCAGTTCTAACACATATATTCCGATCTTACGCATATATATTCAGTTTTTATGCATATATATCCAGTTCTTACACATGTATATTCAGCTCTTACACATATATATTCAGTTCTTACACATATATATTCAGTTCTTACACATATATATTCCGTTCTAACACATATATATTCAGTTCTTACACATATATATTCAGTTCTTACACATATATATTCCGTTCTTACGCATATATATTCAGTTCTTACACATATATATTCAGTTCTTACACATATATATTCAGTTCTTACGCATATATTCAGTTCTTACGCATATATTCAGTTCTTACACATATATATTCAGTTCTTACACATATATATTCAGTTCTTATACATATATATTCAGTTCTTACACATATATATTCCGTTCTTACGCATATATATTCAGTTCTTACATATATATATTCAGTTCTTACACATATATATTCAGTTCTTACGCATATATATTCCGTTCTCATACATATATATTCAGTTCTTACACATATATATTCCTTTCTTACGCATATATATTCAGTTCTTACATATATATATTCAGTTCTTACACATATATATTCAGTTCTTACGCATATATATTCCGTTGTTAAGCATATACATTCAGTTCTTACGCATATATATTCAGTTCTTACGCATATATATTCAGTTCTTACGCATATATATTCAGTTCTTACACATATATATTCAGTTCTTACACATATATATTCCGTTCTTACGCATACATATTCAATTCTTACACATATATATGGAGTTCTTACACAAATATATTCAGTTCTTACACATATATATTCAGTTTTTACGCATATATTCAGTTCTTACACATATATTCAGTTCTTACGCATATATATATTCAAATATTACGCATATATGTCCAGTTCTTACACATATATTCCGATCTTACGCATATATATTCAGTTCTTATGCATATATATTCAGTTCTTACACATATATATTTAGCTCTCACACATATATATTTAGTTCTTACACATATATATTCAGTTCTTACACATATATATTCCGTTCTAACACATATATATTCAGTTCTTACATATATATATTCAGTTCTTACACATATATATTCCGTTCTTACGCATATATATTCAATTCTTACACATATATATGCAGTTCTTACACAAATATATTCAGTTCTTACACATATATATTCAGTTCTTACGCATATATTCAGTTCTTACGCATATATTCAGTTCTTACGCATATATATTCAATTCTTATGCATATATGTTCAGTTCTTACACATATATTCCGATCTAACGCATATATATTCAGTTCTTACGCATATATATTCAGTTCTTACACATATATATTCAGCTCTTACACATATATATTCAGTTCTTACACATATATATTCAGTTCTTACACAAATATATTCAGTTCTAACACATATATATTCAGTTCTTACACATATATATTCAGTTCTTACACATATATATTCCGTTCTTACACATATATATTCCGTTCTTATGCATATATATTCAGTTCTTACACATATATATTTCTTTCTAACACATATATATTCAGTTCTTACACATATATATTCTGTTCTAAGACATATATATTCAGTTCTTACACATATATATTCAGTTCTTACACATATATATTCATTTCTTACACATATATATTCAGTTCTTACACATATATATGCAGTTCTTACACAACTATATTCAGTTCTTACACATATATATTCAGTTCTTACACATATATATTCAGTTCTTACGCATATATTCAGTTCTTACGCGTATATATTCAATTCTTACGCATATATGTTCAGTTCTTACACATATATTCCGATCTTACGCATATATATTCAGTTCTTACGCATATATATTCAGCTCTTACACATATATATTCAGTTCTTACACATATATATTTAGTTCTTACACATATATATTCAGTTCTACACATATATATTCAGTTCTTACACGTATATATTCAGTTCTTACACATATATATTCCGTTCTTACGCATATATATTCCGTTCTAACACATATATATTCAGTTCTTACACATATATATTCAGTTCTTACACATATTTATTCCGTTCTTACACATATATATTCAATTCTTATACATATATATTCAGTTCTTACACATATATATTCAGTTCTTAAGCATATATATTCAGTTCTTACACATATATATGCAGTTCTTACACATATATATTCAGTTCTTACACATATATATTCAGTTCTTATACATATATATTCAGTTCTTACACATATATATTCCGTTCTTACGCATATATATTCAGTTCTTACACATATATATGCAGTTCTTACACAAATATATTCAGTTCTTACACATATATATTCAGTTTTTACGCATATATTCATTTCTTACACATATATTCCGATCTTACGCATATATATTCAGTTTTTACGCATATATATTCAGTTCTTACACATATATATTCAGCTCTTACACATATATATTCAGTTCTTACACATATATATTCAGTTCTTACACATATATATTCATTTCTAACACATATATATTCAGTTCTTACACATATATATTCAGTTCTTACACATATATATTCCGTTCTTACGCATATATATTCAGTTCTTACACATATATATTCCGTTCTAACACATATATATTCAGTTCTTACACATATATATTCAGTTCTTACACATATATATTCCGTTCTTACGCATATATATTCAGTTCTTACGCATATATATTCAGTTCTTACACATATATATTCAGTTCTTACGCATATATATTCAGTTCTTACGCATATATATTTAGTTCTTACGCATATATATTCAGTTCTTACACATATATATTCAGTTCTTACACATATATTCCGATCTTACGCATATATATTCAGTTCTTACGCATATATATTCAGTTCTTACACATATATATTTAGCTCTTACACATATATATTCAGTTCTTACACATATATATTCAGTTCTTACACATATATATTCCGTTCTAACACATATATATTCAGTAATTACACATATATATTCAGTTCTTACACATATATATTCCGTTCTTACGCATATATATTCAGTTCTTACACATATATATGCAGTTCTTACAAAAATATATTCAGTTATTACACATATATATTCAGTTCTTACGCATATATTCAGTTCTTACGCATATATTCAGTTCTTACGCATATATATTCAATTCTTACGCATATATGTTCAGTTCTTACACATATATTCCGATCTTACGCATATATATTCAGTTCTTACGCATATATATTCAGTTCTTACACATATATATTCCGTTCTTACGCATATATATTTAGTTCTTACACATATATATTCAGTTCTTACACAAATATATTCAATTCTTACACATATATATTCTGTTTTTACGCATATATATTCCGTTCTAACGCATATATATTCAGTTCTTACGCATCAGTTCTTACGCATATATATTCAGTTCTTACACATATATATTTAGCTCTTACACATATATATTCAGTTCTTACACATATATATTGAGTTCTTATTCATATATATTCCGTTCTAACACATATATATTCAGTTCTTACACATATATATTCAGGTCTTACACATATATATTCAGTTCTTACGCATATATTCAGTTCTTACGCATATATTCAGTTCTTACGCATAAAACGCTAATTTTGTGTCATCCAATAACCGTTGACCATAACAGGTATTATAGTCAGTATTATTGGAGAGCACTGTAATAACAACACATCAAAATATTTTTTAAACTTTAATAGATTTGGCAAATATTGGGCGTGGCATGGATTGAAAAACAAGCCCCAAGCATGGGGTTTAACAATTGGGCTGCCGGTAAGCACAAAAGACCATTATGGCAAGCCCTTACAGTAGAAAGCATTAAGCAATAAAGCAGATTGAATATTACACTATTAAGGACATAAATACATGTGCACCAAATTAAATGTTCATTATGAAAGCAATTTTTCTGATAAGCATTTAAGCAAGTGTTGAAAGCACGGTTGATATTCAAGCATAATTACAAGTGCACCGAATTCAATCAATTCAAATGTTTTTTATCACTTCGTACGGACAGCAAATTTGTATATAATTTATGTTTAGATTACAATTCAGTCTCTTGGTGTACAGGAGCTGAATAAATTTTAACTGAAACTTATATGTCCTTCCTTTCACACCTTCGCTGCCCGCCATATGGATGGGCGCCCGGACACTCCAAGTCATAGAGTAGAGTGTCCAGGCGCCCATCCACCGCCAAAACAAGGGGAAACATTTTTTGGCAGCAGCGAAGAGTGTGTATCAAAAACAAAATATCCGAATGCCACGCCCAAAACAGAAACGGTGCCAAAAAAATTAATATCTATTTTCTCATCACTGCCTACTTTAAATGAAACATTAAAATCCAGCCGCTAACTGGTTAAGAAACACGTTGTTCCCCACATTTGATAAATGAACACCATCCTGTTCAAGACAGGTATCATCAGCCGGAACGTTTTGGTATGCTAACTGGTTTAAGAAACAAAGTGTTCCCCACAGTTAATTATGAACACCATCCTGTTCAAGACAGGTATCATCAGCCTGAATGTCTGGGTGTAGCAAATAAAGGCCCCCAATATCTATTATCGCCTTAGCAGCGTAACTGTTTAGCCGCTTTCTGGCCCTTGTCCTTGCTTAAGGATTGATAGAATAACGCCATGAAAGCCGAGGAAGTATTTAAGAACAAACAACGACCACATCTAAAAACCGTTAATGGGTATTTCCCTCAATCATTTCTCCACGACCACATGAGTTGATGCATCAGACATTGGCAAAATAAATAAATGTCAGTAAATTATCAAGTATGTAAAGGTTGGAGGATGATTTAACTGTAATGTGTGTCTCGAAAAACAAACTGACTGTTAAACGTGCCTAAATTAGCATCAGGAATATCGATCTTAAGCGGTTAAATAATATGAAGAGTAACATATACATGATACTCAGTTGCAGACTTCGAACTCTGAATGATTTCTGATAAAGCATGTATCTTTCCTACTGTTTCGCGTGCCATGGTTATTTTCATTTCAGACAGCAAACAACTGATATACATTTGTTTGTGTACAATATGCACATTTTCTTAAGTGTATTAACTTTTGTCTCCTGGATAATCAAGTTTATTTCTATTGTAAAAATGACTTTAACTGCATTTTTACCTTTGACCTACGATCGATTTTAGACTTGTGTAAACAATCATCATCATCAAGCGCCGAAGTAATTGATGAACAGTAAGTCAATCAATAGGTACATGAACTACAACTATCTAAAGGCTAAACCATCTAACACTCCGACAACAATACACGAAGAACATGTATCCTTTTCAAGTGAACTAGCCCGCATTAAAAAGGTTAGCCACACAACTGCGTAAACTCCCTGTAACTAATACATAAAGATGTCATCGTGATGCTGACAATTGGAATGACATTTGTCTCATTTATCATCTTCTTGTATGACAACCTAAGTTGAAGTTGGTGACTTGGAGGAAATGTGTTATTATAGTACAATTTGCAACCTGCCCAGGATCTATTGTGCATATACCTTTTGGACGCCATGTTGTTTATATAACTTTGACTATGACTGTTGACTAAAAACCCCAGAGCTACACACACACACACGCACAAACTGCATTGTGGAACCCTGCAGAGAAGTTGTTATTTTGAATAGACACAGCACAGAAATGGTTTTATAATTTAGTGACCATGCACATAACTGGTTTAAAGTGCGGTGTATTGACTAGGAACAAGCCGAAAAGGAACAGATAACTAAATTTCAATGAACCCCTGGCAAAAATACCTAGTGCAGGATAAATAAAACATCAAACTGGTACAGGATATTTGAAACCTCATCGATCTAATGGATTGGCCCAACAATAAACCAATGATCAAATGGAATAGCCTTAAAATGAGGCATTATGATAAGTATGCAACCATTTGCCATGTCTTGAATATGTCCACCACTGATGAAGCACTGATAAGGCACTGTCGATGCATTAAATATGAATGTATTAAACATTGTAGGGATATATTTCCAAACTCTACACGACAACAAAGTTTCGAAATTCACAAAGCTGCTATAAGTAAGAAGTAAAAAGTGGAACTTTACATACAATACCAACACTGGAGGACTATATGACCTGTTCCACACATTGCATCCGATACCGACATAGACAATTTTGACTGGTGTTAAGTCAACTTGATGGTTACACGAACTGAAAAATAAGGCAAAATGTCCTAAAGATTGAAACAAAATAAGCCTTGAAAGATGTGATAGAGATCCAATTAAAATTAGGCAGCATCAGCAACAGCGTCAGTATAAAACAACAGCCACTGTAATGAAAACATTATTGTACGCAAACTGAATAAATGTCAAGTTGATCGCTAGACGATAAGCATGGAATGTTTTATAAACAGTTAATTTAGAAGAACGGCAAGTACAACTGAGGCATGAATAATTTTTAACTGTTAAACAGTATTAATTCAAATTAAAATAATGCCATATCCGACACAATACTTCCGCACCATCTTAGACGCACGCTCGGACGGTATGACGTCACCTACCGCTCTGGGTCATGAATATTCATTGCCTCCATTGGCAGACCAACACTTACAGCCAACAGCAGCAAGGTAAAATTAGGTGAAATGAACAACTGGTGAGACGTACTTATCAGCAGTAAGAAAACATAATACCTAAACACTCCAATTACATGGTTAGCATCATAAAACACAATTACACGAACAGCCTTGGAGTTAAATAATAGCAGCAGAAGCTGAAACAACGCTGATTACAAACAGGATAATGATTACTTGGAGACGATTTTAAACTTCCTAGTTTTTAAACTTTCCAGTGTGAACTGTTTGCAGTAACAATGTGTAACAAAAAGGAAAGGTGTGAAACAATCTACAGCCATACATCACTTACCCACATCTCCAATGAAAATGCAATTTGCATTTGCAGACTCCTGGTGTAAAATATGATATTTGGAGAGGTTTGCATTATACAACAGCGGGAAGTGGCGTAAAAAATTATACTATAAAAAACAAAACATATCTAGCCAATTATTTATGTTTTTTTTCTTTTTTTTTTTTCTTTTTTTTTTTTTTTATGATATTATTAGTATTATATATGTCCCAACTGACTAACCCACTGACTTTAAACCCATAATAAAGTGTATAAAAACGAGTCCTGTTTCCGTAGGCATCTGTAACATCTGTTCCTCTAGCTGCCTAACATCTTTGTACGGCCTGTACGACCTCTTCTGCAATCAAACGAGCCACCAACGATCTGTGACATAACTGACTTGCTGAACGATATGTCTTTACACCGGGAGGCAGTACATGCAACCGCTGACTTTTCCCGGCAAAGCTGGCTCGCACCATCGAACTTGCTCGCTTTCCACGACGCATTATCCAGCGTGAATATGAAAACAAAATCAACGTACATTGTATAAACTGAGAAAATAAAATCCTATTCGAAATATTAATACCAACTTACTGGAATAATTTGTGTTTATTTATTTTTATTTTTTTCTTTTATTTTTTTTAATTTTTTTATTTTTATTTTTTATTTTTATATATTTATAATTATTACGATTATTATGATATATATATATATATATTCATCATTGTTATTAGCCCACTATCATTATAAAATTATTTATTTATTAAGCTATCCCGTAAACATGTTGTTAGAATGCAGGGGCGAATCCAGGATTTCAGCTTAGTGGGGGCGTAAGATTTTGGTAAATTTTCGGGTACGTCTATAGCCTTATAAAACGGATGCGATAGTGCATTGCTAGGGTAAAACAGTCCGTTTTCAAACAAAAGGATTTAACAATGTCTGAATTAAACAACTCATTAGCCATTACGCGTTGAGCGAGCGAAGCGAGAGAGAACATTTTTTTTGTTTTGTTTTTTTTTTTGTTTTTTTACTGAGGGCGTGCAACGAAATTGTTTGATATTTTACCTGCAGTAACAAGGACATACATGTATGAATAAAAAAGGGGGCGTTCTCAAACAAAATGATTTAACAGTGTGTTAATTAAACCACTCATTAGCCATTATGCGTCGATCGAGCAAGAACATTTCTACACTGAGTGCGTGCATCGTAATTGTTTGATATTTTATCTACAGTAACATGACATACATCCTTTGATATTTGATCTACAGTAACATGGACATACATGTATGATCCGGATTTTTTAGGGGGCACGCACCAGGGTGCCCCCACCCCGGTATCCGCTAGTGGAATGTACAAACCCGCATTATTCTTGAAACACACGCAAATACCACTCATTGTTCTATCAACTACTGACCCAGTTAACTTGAAAATAAATGCAGTATAGGCTGTAGCCAGTACGCAAAATGTTGCTGGTAGATAATAGTTGCATTATTACACTTTAAACCTGCGACAGGCTCTGCATTGAAGTAAAGGGACATTCCACTTTGGAATTGAGGGTCGCAGGTGGAGTAGTTTCGCCAAAACCTCGCTTAAAACGAACGCTTTAAAAAACAAACAAAGCAAAAAACGAAGTTATCAACGTTAGACTCTATTTAAATTCGTCAACGTCGACGCCACACATAAAACACGCAATATGAGAGTAATATTAATCAACGTTTACCTACTCCCTGGCATGACGTCATTCATAAACCACGCAGCATATTAGGGCAAAACTAATCGCGTGGGAAAGCCCACATTTCGGGAATATTAATTAAATAATATACGAGAACGTTGTTATTTATTTACAGTTATATCATTAGCAAAGGAAATCGCACATAATAGAAACAAAGAAAGAGACGAAATAAAGCTTACGTTAATTGAAATAAAAATTGTTCTGACTAGAATCAAAATGGCCGACCTAGTAAGGCAGCTCAGTAAGGTGAATAGGAGACTATATTTACATCGACCAACAACGTATATACTGTATGACTAAAATAAACGAATACAACTATCGAAGATAAAATCATGAGCAACAGGAATATGACAAAAAGAATTGATAGATCATGCGAGTATGATTTCAATGAATTTAAATTGTTAACATAAGCTAACGCACAGTACCTCGATGTGAATCCAACATGACGGTGTAGATCTACGAACACTGCCCGTGAAATATTACTCCCTAAGTTCAAAACGCTAATTTTGTGTCATCCAATAACCGTTGACTATAACAGATATTATAGTCAGTAATATTATTCAGTTCTTACACATATATATTCCGTTCTTACGCATATATATTCAGTTCTTACACATATATATTCCGATCTTACGCATATATATTCAGTTCTTACGCATATATATTCAGTTCCTTACACATATATATTCAGGTCTTAACATAATAATTCAGTTCTTACACATATATATTCAGTTCTAACACAAATATATTCAGTTCTTACACATATATATTCAGTTCCTACACATATATATTCAGCTCTTACACATATATATTCAGTTCTTACACATATATATTCAGTTCTTACACATATATATTTCAGTTCTAACACATATATATTCAGTTCTTACACATATATATTCAGTTCTTACACATATATATTCCGTTCTTACGCATATATATTCAGTTCTTACACATATATATGCAGTTCTTACACAAATATATTGAGTTCTTACACATATATATTCAGTTCTTACGAAGTTCTAAGCATATATTCAGTTCTTAGCATATATTATTCAGTTCTTACGCATATATATTCAGTTCTTACACATATATATTCAGCTCTTACACATATATATTCAGTTCTTAAAAAAAAAATCAGTTCTTACACATATATATTCGTCTTACGCATATATATTCGTTCTTACGCATATATATTCAGTTCTTACGCATATATATTCACTTCTTACGCATATCTATTCAGTTCTTACGCATATATATTCCGTTCTTACGGATATATTCAGCTCTTACGGATATATATTCAGTTCTTATGCATATATATTCAGTTTCTTACACATATATATTCAGTTCTAACACATATATATTCAGTTCTTACACATATATATTCAGTTCCTACACATATATATTCCGTTCTTACGCATTATATATTCAGTCTTACACATATATATTCAGTTCTTACGCATATATTCAGTTCTTACACATATATATTCAGTTCTTACGCATTATATTTCCGTTCTTAAGCATATAAATTCAGTTCTCACGCATATATATTCAGTTCTTACGCATATATTTCTCAGTTCTTACGCATATATATTCAGTTCTACACATATATATTCAGTTCTTGACACATATATATGCAGTTCTTACACAAATATATTCAGTTCTTACACATATATATTCAGTTCTTACGCATATATTCAGTTCTTACGCATATATTCAGTTCTTACGCAAATATATTCATTCTTACGCATATATGTTCAGTTCTTACCACATATATTCGATTTTACGCATATATATTCAGTTCTTACGCATATATATTAAGTAACTTCCACATATATAGTCAGCTCTTACACAGATATATTCCAGTTCTTACACATAATATACTCAGTGCTTACACATATAGTATTCAAGTTCTACACATATAGAGTCATTTTCTTACACATATATATTCAGTTTCTTACACATAATAAATCCGTTCTACGCATATATATTTAGTTCTTACACTTTCAGTCTCACACTATATTGAGTTCTTACACAAATATTGTGTAACTATTATCAGTTTCTTACGCATATAGTCGAGTTCTTACGCATTATATTCAGTTCTTACGCATATATATTCAGTTCTTACACAGATATATTCAGCTCTTACACAATATATATTTAGCTCTTAAAAAAAAATCAGTTCTTACACATATATATTCCGTTCTTACGCATATATATTCCCGTTCTTACGCATATATATTCAGTTCTTACGCATACTATATCATTTCCTTACGCATATCTATTCAGTTCTTACGCATATATATTCCGTTCTTACGGATATATTCAGCTCTTACGGATATATATTCAGTTCTTATGCTATTATATTCGTTCTTACGCCATATATTCAGTTCTTACGCATATATATTCAGTTTTACACATATATATTCAGTTCTTCGCATAATTTTTCACTTCTTACGCAATATATAATTCAGTTCTTACGCATATATATTCAGGTCTTACGCATATATCTTACACTATATTTTCAGTTTCTCCTATGCATATATGTTCAGTTCATTACGAATATATATTCAGTTCTTACGCATATATATTCAGTCATTACGTATATATGTTCAGTTCGTTACGCATAAAATTCAGTTCCTTACGCATATATTATTCAGTACTTGCGCAATTAGATTCATTTCCTTACACAATATATCAGTTCTTACGATATATATTCAGATCTTACGCATTTATATTCAGTTCTCACGGATATATTTTCAGCTCTATCCGCATATATATCAGATTCTTACGCATATATATCCCATTCTTAAGCATTACTTCAGTTCTTACGGCATATATATTCAGTTCTATTACACAACTATAAATTCAGCTCATACGCATACTCATATTCAGTTCTTACGCCATATATATTCAGTTCTTACGCATACATATCATATCTATAACATAAATATTCAGTTCTGACACATTTATTATTCAGTTTTTTCGCATATTTGTTCAGTTCTTACCCGCAATATGATATTCAGTTCTTAATACAAATATATTAGTTCTTAAGCGTATATGTTCAGTTCTTCACGCATTATTATTCAGTTCATTCGAATATATATTCAGTTCTTACGCATATATATTC